>MCJB01027258.1:253114-275814 GCA_002018475.1 Nicotiana obtusifolia
ATTAGCTCACATGTTGCCATAGCCATCGCTCGATATTCTGCTTCTGCACTAGAGCGAGCAACTACATTCTGTTTCTTACTCTTCCAAGACACCAAATTTTCTCCTACTAACACACAATATCCAGACATAGAACGTCTATCAGAAGGTGATCCTGCCCAATCAGCATCTGAGTATCCAACAATCTGCTCATGATCTCGATCTTCAAACAGTAGTCCTTTGCCTGGAGCCGATTTTATATATCGAATAATGCGTATAACTGCATCCCAATGACTATCACAGGGAGAATTCATAAACTGACTTACAACACTCATAGGATAAGAAATGTCGGGTCTAGTCACTGTGAGATAATTCAATTTACCAACTAACCGCCTATAGCTTGCAGGATCAAAGCGGCTCCCCCTGTCCTGGCAGTAGTTTAGAATTCGGATCCATCAGAATGTCAACAGGTCTGCAACCTATTATCCCTGTCTCCTCAAGAATGTCTAAAGCATATTTTCGTTGAGAAATAACAATGCCTGAGCTAGACTGAGCAACCTCAATACCCAGAAAGTACTTTAATTTGCCTAGATCCTTTGTTTGGAAGTGCTGGAATAGATGTTGCTTTAGATTGGTAATACCATCCTGATCATTGCCAGTAATAACAATATCATCAACATAGACTACCAGATAAATGCAGAGACTTGAAGCAGAGTGCCGATAAAACACAGAGTGATCAGTTCACTGCGAATCATGCCAAATTCCTGGATCACCGTGCTGAACTTGCCAAACCAGGCTCGAGGAGACTGCTTTAGACCATAAAGTGACCGACGCAAGCGACATACAAGGTGACGAGACTCCCCCTGAGCAACAAAACCAGGTGGTTGCTCCATATAAACTTCATCGTCAAGATCACCGTGAAGAAACGCATTCTTAATATCCAGCTGATAGAGAGGCCAATAACGAACCGCGGCCATGGATAGAAAAAGGCGAACTGATGCGACTTTTGCCACGGGAGAGAAAGTATCACTGTAATCGAGCCCAAATATCTGAGTATATCCCTTGGCAACAAGACGGGCCTTAAGTCGATCAACCTGGCCATCAGGACCCACTTTGATTGCATATACCCAATGACAACCAACGGTAGATTTACCTGAAGGAAGAGGAACAAGCTCCCAAGTATCGCTAGTATGTAAAGCAGACATCTCGTCACTCATAGCCTGTCGCCAACCCGGATGAGACAACGCTTCACCTGTAGACTTAGGAATGGAAACCGAGGACAAAGCAGATATAAAAGCATAATGGGGAGATGATAGACGATGATAACTTACACCAACATAATGAGGATTAGAGTTACGTGTGGTCCGTAACTTACACACTGAAACCCGAGTCAAAAAGACTACTGGAGCTACTGGAATTTTACTGTAGCTGCTGGAAAGTACTGTAGCTGCTGGAAAGTACTGTAGCTACCGGAGAAAACTCAACGTGGTTGAAATAAAACGAAAACAGCAGGGGTAGGATCGGAATTACCAGGCGACCCAACTGCCCTGAAGGAACTTTTCCAAAAACTGGCCGGAAATAGCCACACGCGCCGGCGCATGAGTGCGCGTGAGATCACGCGCGTGATCTTCTGGTGGCGCGTGGGAGCGCGTGGGACAGCGGCTGCCGGAGTTTTTCAATGGGGTTTAGCCGCCGGACACTGACGACCCCTGTGGTGGTGTTGGATTTTGCACAACACTGACAGAAACTAGGCAGATGCAAATAACCTTCAAATAGGTCGCCGGAAAAAGACTTCCGGTGACTGATTCTCTTCCCGGAGTCGCTGGAATTTATGCACAGCGATAAAACTCTCACTATAGCTCTGATACCATGTGAGAAAGCACGGAAAAAAGAAAATGTATTATTGATATCCTTATTCAATACAGAAGTCTTTATTTATAACTATATTTGACAAGGCACATACTACTCTTCTACCAATGTGGGACAAGACTATTATATATATATATACATACTCTATTATATACATATCTATAAAACTAACAAGGTGTGTCGCCGGTATCGGGTTTAGTAATGAGCAGATATTGTGGTCAGAAAATATTACTATGATTGTATGAGTTATGTGGCATATCATATGATTATATCTTGGAATATGGTTATGGCTTAATGCAGCTTTTTTAAACTTATACAGTGTATAGATGCGAGAATCCGATCTTATTAAGAATTCCAGATATTGGAGATTGGGCTCTAAAGTTCATGGACTAAGGTTGAAGAAAGAATCTTCAGTTGGGTTGTGTTGGCGGGCTTGTGTGGATCGAGGTGATGTGAGATCGCCCATGGGTATGTGTATGCTAAGTTTATATAGTGACTTGATGGCTCTGGAACGACTCTTGGTACGTTTGAGGACGAACATACGTTTAAGTGGGGGAGAATGTAACGACCCAATCGGTCATTTTGAGCATTGGCATTTCGCTCGGTGGTTTGAGGTCTTTAGTAACTTCATATGGTGTATTACGACTTGCGTGCATGGTTGATTTTGATTTTTGGGAAGTTCGGGATTGATTCGGAAGAGTAGTTCACAATTTGGAAGCTTTAAGTTGGAAGAGTTGATCAAAGTTTTA
Organism: Nicotiana obtusifolia; assembly: GCA_002018475.1. Taxonomy (NCBI): domain Eukaryota; kingdom Viridiplantae; phylum Streptophyta; class Magnoliopsida; order Solanales; family Solanaceae; genus Nicotiana; species Nicotiana obtusifolia. Next base: position 255,709 of record MCJB01027258.1, read on the forward strand.
GTTGTAAGTAAACAACCTCATATTCGTATTTTAATGGTTCCAATAGGTTCATATAGTGATCTAGGACTTAGGCGTATGTCCGAATTTGGATTTGAATGTTCCTATGTTGATTTGGCTATATTTAGCGAAAGTTGGAAATTTGAAGGTTTAGATATTTCTTAAGTTTTGATAGGGCATTGACTTTGATGTATCTGGTTCGGATAGTTGTTCCGAAAGTTATAATAGGTTAATTTTATCATTTGGGACTTGTGTGCAAAGTTTGGTTGCGAGCCGAAGTGCCTAAGAGTGATTCAGACACTTGGGTTGCATACTAGTTACGACCAAATAATGGACGTAACGATCCTGGATTCATGATTTGAAACTTGAAACATGCTAGTATGATGATTTTGGACTTGACCGCAACTTTTGGTTGGATTCCGGTGAGTTTCAGATAGGTTTGGACTGTATTCCGCTCGGATTTGATATTTTACGTCGTTTCTTTAAGCATAAATAGTACCACATTAAGGAAATGAGTGCTAAATTCTTTTTTCATTGATCCATTTGACCAGTATCGTAATTACATAACCATAAAAAAAAAAGAATCATCTAATTCGAACATCGTATGAGGAAGTTATGCCCATTTAGTGTCGGAGAGGATAGTTGGTGTAGGTGCTTCGCGGGTCCGCACCTGCGACCCCGCAGGTGCGAAAAATGTTCTGAGGGTTTGGAAGTGACACTTGGCAGACCGCAGGTGCGAGGTTTTGGACTCGAAAGCAGAAATTATTGTGTATTGAAAATTAGACTGTATTCATTTAGTATTTTGAGCATGTCTTGAGTTCTAGAGTGCCGTCGGAGGTAATTTTTGAGGCGTTCTTTTTGTTTTCGACCACTTGTTAGTACCTTCTTGCTTTAGTATTTAGTCCAAAAATACTGATTTATGTTTCCAAATCCAATGAAAATGTGTGAATTGCAGGTGTTTTGGAGAATGTGAGTTCGACGAAGAAATCTTAATAGAGCGGTCCGCAGAATTACATCTGTGACTGCAAAAGCAGATGCGGCTCGCAAAAAATAATATGCGGCCGCAGAATTTGAAGCTTCAGAGGAATTTGGCAGAAGCGCAACCCGCACACCAAAAAGTGCGGTCGCATTTGAAGCTCGCACTGACAAGGCTGAAAGATTAGAAAAGATACAAAAAAAAATCAAATGTGAAACCTCCTCAAAGTGCGATCTGTAATCAAATTATGCAGCCACAGAAGCTTATGCACGGCCGCATAATCCCTCCAAGTGACAAGCATTGCAAGAGCTACTTAGTTTCATTTTCAAGAAGTGTTTATGAATGGAGTTACTTGTCAATCATTTTACAATATTGTTGACGGTGAAAACTCAAGGCTAGTGGAATGCAGGGACTAGGGACCGGGCCCGGCAGAGTTCGTTTTTGGTTATACTGTAGCAGGAGAAAAAACTGGTTTAAACTTTCAAGGAGCAATTTTTATTTTTTATTTTTTTGCTTGTACACATTCTGACTATTATTTGATACTATCAAGTAACTCTACGTATTAAAGCTTAGAGTCTTAGACAAATCATCAGAAGATATGACTTAATGTTTTCTGTTAATATTGGACTCTAAACCCCAGGTCTTCTATGAATTTCTTTTTTTATTGAATGCTACATCCTTAAATGTGGGAGCAAATAATACCTAAATGAAACTACTACTAAAAAAGATGACCTAGAAATGACTGATGCTAATGATGTAGGTCTTACTTTATGTTGTTTTGCTTTTCTCTTCTTCCCATTTTGGTGTGAATCAATAAAATCATAACATAGTGTTGTTAACAAATAATAATACTAATTTCATGGGAACCTTACAATATATACCAACATGATTGATGTTACTCTATCAGAAAATGGTGGAAGGAATACCTTTCTTTAGGTAAGATAATCAGTCATGTTTGGACCAAATGGGAAAAATATGGTAAATTTGCAAATTAAATGTACTTAGTCATTTTGTAGCCGAATCCAATCTCGTGCCCATCTGCTTTTTCCCTACCTAGTAATATTCAGATACCCAAGGCCTATATTTCCATTAAGTATATATGTGAGGCATTAATTAATACTCAACATTGAGAAGCCACGACTAAATAACAGAAGTGGAATAGTAAGGGCACGTGTCATTTAGATTTTGTTCACTTACCATTCACAAACACACACGCATATAATTAATTCCTATCGCTTTCTAAGTTTCAACTTTTTGATGTTTGTGTGCATGCGTAGTTGCTGTACTAAAATGTTATAAGGTACCTGCTACTCATTATTATGTGAGGAAAAGAGCTTACCATATGAGCGTTCAATGCCTCCTTTGACTTGGGCATCCCTTCATCGTCTGCGTTACTCTTTGGGAATTTAGAGAAATACCTTTTATAAAAAAAATTAAAGGCATATTGACTAAAATTTAGAAGGTAAAGTTAGTAAATACTCCATAGCACATCAACTAATTTAATTACTGGTTATGCCACGTAAGAGGCGGGAAAATTAACCTAAATATCATATCACTTTTTTTTGTTCTTTCTTCTAAATCGAATTTTAAGAGATTGAGAGACATCACAATTTTTTTTGGTTTTGGCACTAATTTAAAAGATATTGAAAGATTAACCAAAAGCACCAGCTTTTTCTTGAACAATCAAAGAATTCAAGTTGAGTGTAATATCCATATCCATCAGCCATTTGCAAGCCAATATAATTAATGGAGCCATAAATTTAAATAAGTAGAGTAAAAAAAAAAATATTAAAATTCCGTAGTTGGGGTTAATTATTTTTTGTTGGATAAAAAGCAATTTTGGAACTCTTTTTACCGATTTTTCCTTATGTAAAGTAAATTTTACAGTTTATATATAATTAATTTTTTGTTGGTGTTGCACACTATAACTTTTGTATGAATGGGAGTCAATTTAACGTCCTTATTAGTACCACCCCTGGCTCATACTTACTAGTTGGAATATGAAGATTCCAATATTGGTTAAGGTTTGATGATGATGGATGATAGCCGGATTGGTTATTCTCTAGTAATAAAAGGATTCAGCCAGCGTTACAGCTAGCTATTAGCGCTGGGCCAGGACCTCAATTGAAATAGCTACGCTTCATCGGCACCAATACTGCCTTTTGATGCCTTATGTACTAAACACTATAGCACTATCACCAAATCATGAGCGTGCCTGTTTAATTCTATACCGTTGCTACTTGGAATTCACAACCACTAACTCTACAGTAGGACATGTGCCCAAATTTGTCTTTAAACTTTCCCAAATAATTCAGGCGAATAGTTGAGATCAAATCTATCATTGTCATTATAAAAATGAATTACATATTGACTAACAATTTATTCTTTAATAATAGTATCCGTTTAGCACCCAATGATGCCACGTGTCCAACACATGAGTCTTTTTTGTAAGGAAAAATGATCAAATTTGTCCTTGAACTATACAATTATAATTAGTTGCACCACCAAGTTGAATTCTCACCTCTGTCAGAACTCCAATGATACTCTATCACCAATCCTTATGAGATCACAGTAGTGCTCCACATTTACTTCCTAATGCTAAAAATGACATAGAAACACATAATTCAGCTCCTAAGTAATTTGCAGCAGGATTATGGTAGTTAAGGTGGGCCTATGGTGGTTGAAGGTTGGTAGTCTTCCGGCGGAGCTAATTAAAATTATCACTAGGGTATAATCGATCCTAACTATTAACAAAGGAAAAATCTAGATCATCCGACTAGTTCATTGGTAAATTTAGATTTTTTTTACTTTTTCTACGACGACAGTGTCCGAGTCAACTTGTATGTACTTCGACTATATATTCCACCACATACTTGCTAACCTACTACCTTCTAATAAATGTAAGATGAACCTTACCCACTCGTTCCTCAATCCCGCAAGATTGCAAAAAGCGTTATAAAAAAAGAAGAACAATGAAATAAAAAGCAAATCACGTTTTTGAAGTAAGAGCTTAGAAAAACTAATCACCAATGTTTATTTTCAGCATATTGAGCCCTTAAAATAGATCTTATAATGAGTAAAATTGATAAGGTTAAGGAAAACTAATCATAATTAAACTAGAATAAAAATAAAGCTAAGAAAACATATCCTAAATAAAATAGGAAAAAGAATTCTAGTAGGAATGGATTACCAACCAATAATCCTAGTTTGACCAGAACTATAAATATGATCCTACTAAAACAAGAATCAAGTTACTAGGAAACAAGAAATAAGAAATCCTAATCTTTATGAAAAAGAAACTCTAGTCTTGAATGGATTCTTGGACTTCTTGAATTTTTTGGATTCTTGACCTTTTTGATCTTGCATCATTCTCTCCTAGTTGAAACAGACTCGTCCTCGAGTCTAACAGCTTTCATAGATGGTGCAAGATTTTCTATAGCAAGAACGGAAACCCAAGGTGGAAAAAGAAAGAAAAAAAATGGGGTCGCAATGCTCACCAGGTTTTAAGTTATATTTTGCTAGTTTATCATAGAGATTTTTCACATCATAAGCAAACTTAGCATGTGGTCGAACTAAATCTCACTTTCTAAGTTTTAACTTTCTACCGAGCCTTCTCCATATAATATTTCTAAATTGACTATCAAACTTCAACTGATGATATGAAGTTATTGGTGTTAGAACTTCATGAAACTTAGTCAACTCCATGTCTAGCTTTGAATTAGGCATGAAGATCAACGCTCTTCTTGAAACTGCATCAATTTCTATGCTTGTACACCAACAATTACTTTGATGATGGCGATATATATTTATGAGGTAAACACATATTGTTTATCCAATATACCTCAAACTCTCCATTATCCACTCCTTTTTAGGTAATCTTTCCTCTTGTTCATGCATATTTTTATGGACTTTAGGATTAACGCAATATAATATGCTGACTTTTTTGGAATGATAAAGTTAACAATCAAGTCAATATTGTGTTGAGCATCTCTTAAAGGCGGAAAGTCAGTGACACACATGGCTGGATACTCCAACGGATCATCTTAAGACTTTGGTGGTAAATCCTCAACTTGTGTATCCAATGCATGTTCCTCGTCTCTTTGATATTGGTCTTCATAAGTTTTGTTCTCTTCAATCCCTTGATTATCAGAATATTTATCATATTTTGCATGGTGCTTTGGTACTCTCATGCCTTGGTCAGATTCAACCTCTTTAGGTTGCTCAATTTATTGTGCGCAGTTGAATTAGTGGATATTGAAGTGGTTGACGTGGAGGTACTACTGGTATATTATGTGGTGGTGGAGGTTGTAGACATTGTGATAGATTTAGTGGCTAATTTTGAACCGCCACCGTTCAACTAATTTAGTCACATTCTCCATTAATTCCTTCAAGCTACCATCTAGCTGCATTTTGATTTCTTTGTTGTCTCACTGGGATGTAGTTCTTAATTTCTAAATTTTAAATTTTAGATCGATTGAAGAACATCCCAAACTTGCTACTTGCTTCTCTCGGAATATGATGAACTATAGCAAATCAAAACTCGGAACCTGGAACCTTTGCTTTGATACCAAATTGATGTACTTTTGAGGTTTTGCACCTCTCAAGTACAAAGAAGAAAGAAAAACAAAATTAACTCGCTAAAGTTTTTCACAAAATTAGCTAAAGCGGTCTTCAAACTCATGTGAGAAGAATGTAATATAGAAGAATATTATCACTCGTTCCTCAATCCTGCAAGATTGCAAGAAGCATTGAATAATTAACGAACTACCTATTCTGGATTTATGCATACTAGTGAATAAATAAGTGATCTCTAAGCTAAAAAATGAAAGTCATTTTTTAAGGGGAAAATAGCTTATGATAGTTAATGTTGATTCTACTCAATTTAAGACTAGCTAATAAGTCCCAATTCATTTTACATTAGTTTATGGATGAAGATTCCAAAGCTTAAATGATATTTGTTTTAACGTCTTTAGAAACTGAGGTTGCAAATTAATTCTTGAAGTATGTAATATTACATCTGCAGACTCAACTGTAATTAGCTGACTTAGTTTTGACTGCAGTTGAATGCGGCGATGCATCAAATGCTAATGTTGTGTCCAGAAAAAAGAGGTAACGTTTTACATCGGTACTCCCAAACGACGTCGCCATTTGACCTTCTCTTTCTTATTTTTAGTTTAAAAAATTTGACCAAAATTATACTCGTACTAAATTATACTTGTATCATAAAGAATTAAAGACTCGCACGGGCAACTCTGAATCCTCTGTGAATTCTGTAAGGCATTTTTAATGCCCACATTCACAAATAGTATTAATCAAAACGAAAAAAACTGTGGGCAGCCTTCAACTACCCACTGTGGTCTCTTTTTTTTTTTTTTTTTTTTTTTTTTTTTTTTTTTTTTTTTTTTTTTTTTTTTTTTTTTCTGGTCCTTTTTTTAAATTTGCTTAAAGTAATAATATTTAATTTTTAGGAGAGTTACGTTTTTGGTGCCCTTTTCCTATTTGTTTATTGGCTGAAAACTTCTTTTTCTGTTGAAGCCACTTTGACAAGAAAAAGGTTTATATTGACGTTTGTTTCGAATTAGGTTTGACATTCTCATACTAAAATAATACTAATGGATAGATGAGTGATGTGGCAAAATGGTTTTCTTTGTCATCTGCTATTTTTCTTGTCGGTTTGACCCCCAAAAAGAAATAAACATCATTTAATAATAATTTCATTTGCTTTCATTTGTTTCTTGAAATACTACACAAAAATAAATTTTAACAGTGTCAGCATGTTGGCAGTTAGCTCTCAACGACCACCATTTAACACTCTTTTAGCTAAACATTACCCCATTTTAAAATCAAATCATGAACACGTTAGGACTAATTAAAATCATCTTGAATAAACATAAACGAAGTTAAAAGTGCTCTACAATTCTTGTAATTTGGAAAAATGCATCAGTGTACGTAAAGTCTCTTACTTGACTTGATGATTAGCTATATTGGCGTCATATACTTGACTTGATGAAGAGAAAGTCAAGTAAAGCTACATGGTTGTTTCATACGGGCATATTAGTCAAACACGAACAAAATGGTGTGACGACATGTTTTGCTAATTACTTTTTCATAAAATCCAACTAACATTCGTGGTCCATATATTTTTATTTTTCCTAAGAAACCATGTGATAATACAAGAAAATTTCCTAATTGAGTGAAGGATTACAAATTCTTAATCTTTTCATTAGAATGATTAATAGTGATCTGACCAACAGTGGCAGTTCAAAACTGGCGGATTAGTTAATTAGTATTTTAATTTATTTTTTCATCATATCTTCACCAAACAATGTTTAAGACGGTCACAAATTACTTTTTGTTTCTCCCTCTTTCCTTTTTTATTTTTATTTAAAGTTTTCTAGGAGTGGTACTTTACTTTCGGTCCTTATGGTACAAGGTATTAATTTTTTTTTATGGTAATACAATATTTTGTGTTTTATACGCACATATTTAAGTACTAGGTGAAGTTAGTCCGTGCTGCGCACGAACCCACACTTAAATGAAAAATATAGCAAAATATTTCACTAACAATTTAATTTTATTTTATGTTGATTCAGGTATTAATTAATAAACTTAAATTTAATTTAAGTTTACGATCATGGAACTCAAGTTAATGTCATTGCGACATATTGTTTTGCAATGATGATGTCGTAAAGTTTAAACTTTCTAATATATGTATTAGAACATTTAGAGACAGACATGTATGCCATTAATAACACCTAATAATTGTTTAAATTTAAATTACATATTATACATAAAATACAAGTAATTTCTGGGGTGTCATATTTTTTGTACCCCATATAAAAAAATTAATTGCCATACTTTAATACCGATTCGGACTTATGACTCTTTTTTCCTTTTTTTTTTTTTTTTTTTTTTAATATTTAGATAGAACGACAATTTAAGTGACGTACTAGCTTCAATTATTATATCAAGATGATTGACGACTTTTCGTAAACTTCACGAAGAGTATCAATCAACAAGATTTCTTTTCATTTTTACACTCATTTTTTCGTTTGAATGAGTTATTTAACTCTTCCTAAAACGAAATTAAAAATTCATCATATCTTACATAAGTGGGTGACGGCCAATTTATGTCAGATATGAATTTATTTATCCAGCAAAATTATATGCAGTAGAGGTTGATCAAAATAAAAGAAAAAATTAATGCTCATTCCTTTAACTTTATGAAGAGTTTTACTTAACTAAAATATATTCGTATCTTGTTAAAAAGTTGTTTTAGTTATAAAATATTTTTCTCTTATTCTACAATTTTCCACTTTAACACTTGCAGTAAAAACTTGAGTTGCCATACTTCTTCTTATGAACAATATGTCTCTACTGTGGTCTTTTTTGTCCTATAAGAGATATGTACACCCTTGAAACAAGTAGGTGCAACACCTTTAGAACATAAAATTCTTGAATTACCCAAAACATCCTCCATTGCTAAGCAGGGTTGTCGACGAAGTGATACCTGCTTGAGCAGCTTCTTAGGCACTTCTTATATAGGATTAGAATTAAAGTAACGCGTTTTTATCCTTTTTTAAATATGTCGGAGTATCTGATAGTATATGTCATCCGTTTGAATATTATTTTTTTTAAAAATTATTTTGATGATCTTTTATCCAATCCTGTTATCCAAGCAGCTCGGCCACCCCTAAATTCTGTTATTAGGTGTTATCACATGAATCAAAGTTTTTAACAGTTACAGGAGAATTATTTACCTTTTTTTTCTTATCTACATCTGACAGTGCAAGATTTATACAAGTAACTCTTTATAAAACTGGAGTATGTAATCTTAAACATAAAATAAAATACTGACTATAAAATGTAAATATGCTTTGATAGTATAAAAATTTATCATATAATCATTGCATATAACTTATACTCATTTGTCCGTTTATATATGTAGTCACAAGGACGGATAGAACATTATTTAGACGGGTTCAATTGAACCCATAACCTTCAAAATATAATAGATTAACTGTTTAAAAATTAAATTATTAAATTCGTAGAGTTTAAATCCTGAATAATTATCAATAATCTGGAGACTCCTTTCTGGTAGAAGAGTTCGAAAGGTCTAATAAAGTTGTACATCTAACACCTTAGTTTATGGCTGTTATCATGGCAAGACAAAGTGCTTTTGATGAAAGAAAACTTTCTGAGCAAAATTTACTACCCTATTTGGATGTGTTAGTTCAGGGTTTGGTGGCTCTTCAACCATATCCATTTACACGGTTGCACCGCCACCGACCAGATGACTAAATATAGTTCTAAAAGGTGACTTAATTCACATGAGCACACAAGGATGACAAGCGGTACGGAGCAGGTTTTATTTTAACCCGCAAAACTTTAACTCGCGCCGCATAATATTGTCACTCCCATCTACTGCGTTCCTCACCTACATCCGCGTCCATCCGCCTCGAGTGGGCATAAAATTCGAAAAATCGAAAAATCGAAAAATCGGACCGAACTGAGTTAATTCGGTACTTTGGTTTCAGTTCTTCGACATTTCGGTATTAATTTTTCTACATGTTCGATAGACGATACAGTTCTCGATTTTAAGGTTTCATTATTCCAGTATTTCAAGTAAACTGAAATACCTAACTTCTTTACTTATTATATACTTCCATAGGTCAGCATAGAATGACTGCTGCTACTATAGAATATTTGATGATTAGATTCTAAGCATTAAATAGTTGCTGCTTAGAATGTTTGAGGCTCAAATCAAATGTGTAACTGGATATTGTGAGCTAGAGCAGATAACTCGTTAGTTGTTTCTGCTGCTGCTAGTTGTTGCTCCAATTGTCAAGTTAGAAATGAGAATGACTGTTGCTCCTTAGTTGCTGTTGCAATTGGCAAGTGTTGCTGCTCATTCTTCAATATTTTTTGGGTCGAGCCAGAACATGTATTAATCGTCAATGTGTACATTAGGATAATTGATATTCCTTTAAAAAGACATGATTCCATTAATGTATCAAATCGAAACTGTACTGAAATCATACCGAACCAAAATAAGAAATACCGAACCGTACCGAACTACTTCGATACGGTATTTGGTATACACAATTGATAAACCGAATACCAAAATACCGAACCAAATTTTTCAAATACCGAACCGAAGTACCGAACACCCACCCCTAGCCTAGCCCCGCCCCGCATAATTGTTTCTTCTTCATTTAGTATATTTTATATCTTTTTTATCTTTTGATTTGAATTTTTCATGTCAATTAAGGATTTTTTTTCCCCAGAATCTATTAAGAATTTGAGGTGGGTGCAACTGTATATTGTTTTATTGATTTATTTTTTGTCAAAAAATAATTCATAATTCAAGTTGTAGTGATAAAATACATAAATCAAAACCACGGATAACCAAAATGACGAATTTAAGATGATGGGAATTGAGAGGTAACAACGACTAAAAGGGTAATGTGCTGAAATTTGCAAGTGAAGAAGCATGAGAAGGAGTGAAGAAACTGATTTAATACTTACCTAAAAAATAGCTGATACTAAGCATAAGTTTGCAAAAGATAATGGGCTTATATGGTTATGTTTGACACTTCAATGCCACACAAGAGGGAGGGAGGGTGATTTGTGTGGTGTCCAATTTTCGCGTACACTGATTATAGAAGGACCTGGTTCTTCTACGTGTTCTTTATATTACTGTTGCGGAAATAGTAAATGCGAAAAGTAAAGAACACAAGTATTTTTACGTGGAAAATACCCGCCTCAAAAGGTAAAAAAAATTACGACCTATTACTCAGTAGGATTTTTTCCAACACTTCACTAAGTCACTGAGCCAGAACAGCATTACAGAACTCTTTGTAAACCTAAGGATTACCTCTAATCCCGTTGTGACAACAAGCCTCTAACTGTTGCGATAACTTCCAGTTAACTCTAACTTGAATACTGAGAGTACCTAATACAATTGCCTCTAGATAAAGCTGAAAGGTACAATTTGAAAAGCCCTACAATTGAACTAGAATAAAAGGCAGACACTTGGAACTGGTTCTTCTATCTGGTTCATGTAGCTTCAGATTCCCACACTTGAATCACACAAGAATTGCTTGCAAAATACCTTGTTATTTTGCTCTCAACTCAAGTTTAACTTCAGCTTTTGTGTGTCCCTGTAAAATATCCTACAATTTATAGAGTTAGTAGAATAGGAAATAACTAGAGATCCAATGCTATACTCTTCCTTGGTGGAAGAATTCTAGTTATCTTCAACTTCTAACTCCTCCTTTATCTTGGATAAAGTTCTCTTCGAGTAAGGAGTCCTTCTCCTTATCATTTATACAACCTTTTCGATCAGGGAATATCAGATATAACAACTTAAGCTTATCTTCTTCACGTGTTATGCTCGAATCTGTCTGTGTCGTGTATACTGTGTATAGAACTGGCTCATGCTTGAGTTCCTTTGTCAATCATCAAATCAAACTTCACTTGGATCAGCATATGGTACAATACTAGACTGTTATAAGCATCAAAGCTCTTCTGTCAAGTCAGAGCTCATTGCGTGATTGCATTATCAATATATGTTTCTAGCTTGGCCAAACCCGTACCAAGACCTGCATCAATTCGCAACCACCCCGCACCCTCAAGAACTCTTTTTTTAATCAATCCGCTCGCCCCGCACTCGCATCCGCACAAGTCCAAACCCGCACTGCCCCGCATAGGTTCAAATCCGCCCCACCATGCACCCGCACCGTCCCTTGCCATTCCTATGAATGCGCTTGAATACTTTTTTTTATATATGGGAGATTTACTTTTACATGTAAGAGATCTATCTTTTACATATAAAAGATCTAAAAAGGTCATTTTCTTAATTTTAAAATTGTAAAGGGCCATAATATACAAATAGCACATACTTTTTAGTGCTGACATAAGCATTTTAATTCCTTGAAATAATTGCATTTTCTTTTAAGCTGTGCAAGTTAATGGATTCTATTTGAGTTTATCTTGATAACTAAACAAAGAGTTTATCTTTTAATCTTGGACGAACCAAATATACAGTATAGAATGGAGTAGGAACTAGTAAATATACGTATATCTAGCTTTTGAGTCGTGTAAATGCAGTGTTCAAAGAATCACTCAGTTTTTAGGTGCTGGGAATGTTTTAGCTTTTATTAGTTTTTCTTTTGTAATTGACTAATTCTTGCTAAGTTTTTCCCTGATGTGCACCTCCTTTATCAGGCCGTCTCAACAAGATTGGGTGTCTAAAGTCAAATTTCAAAGAGAGATTCTGAGTAAGAATATTAATAATAAATTTTCAACAAAAAAGTATAAAATAAAGGTAGAATAATAAAATCGGCTCAAGAATTATATAAGTTGATATACAACAACAATATATCAAGTGAAAAACCTACAAAGTGGAGTCTGCAGAAGTAGAGTGTACCCAGACCTTGACTCTACCTCTCCCAAGGTAGAGAGGTTGTTTCCAAAAGACTCTCGACTCAAGACAAATCATGGCAAAAATAAAGGCACAGATAAGGACAACCAATCCAATGCCGTGTGAAAAAAGTAATGAAAGTGAATAATTCATGATAAAGTAGTCTAAAAAAGGAACAGTAGCTATCAGAGATAAATAAGATAATCGAAGTACAAGAAATAATAAATAGTAGCAGAAATCAAAGGATAAGAAATGATAGAGCAAGATAAGTTGATATAATAATATTGAAAACTATTGCATTGCTTCAAATTAAAGATTGCTTGTTGTAATGCTTTGAAGAGGACAACTTTCTTCAATATAAATAAGATAATGCGTTATACTAGTCATCCACAAAGCATAAAGAGAAATACAAACACTGGATCATGAGCAAAAAGAACAAAAAGAAATCTCATCCGGGTCACTGGTTTGTCTAACTAGGCTAGAAAGGTTTCAAGATTCGGAAGGACCAGGTTCTTCGTTTCTAGCCTGAAGTTGTTTCAGCATATCATGAAAAATGGCATCACTCTTCACCTTCTCCTTTGCAAGCTCAGCCCTGAGAGCATCCCTCTCAATTTATACTTCAGCCAGCCTCTTCTTCAGCCTTTCAATCTCAGCATCCTTAGCCCCACTCTCCTGCACCAAAGCTCGCACTTTGCTGTTCACAGGTACCTTCTTGGATGAACCAAGTTCTTTAGGAGTGGTGTGGACTTCATAGTCACAAGCAGTCAACGTGTTTGCCCCAAAATGATCCTAGCTTGTACCAACTTCCCATTTCTTGATGGGCACCTTGAAGTGTGCGAGTACAGCCGTGAGAATGAAACCATAGGGTATGGCATGAGTTTTGGTGCCAGTCAGAATCCTATCGAGAAGCTGGATGATAACTCCAGGCCAATTGATTTGCCTTCCATTGTCCATACATTCCATAAGGACCAGGTCCATGAATGTTGCAATGTTCCTCCTTTCCTGCCTAGGCAACACTATTTTGTTAATTAATTCGAATAGAACTTTGTGGGGTGGCTTCATCTCACTTTTGTATATAGCCTTGGGCTGAAGCTCTTCCTCATTGTCACCAAACTTCCTTGTAATGGAAAGGGAGGTAGGGAGATTCTCTAAACTTGGCCATTTGAGTTTCTTGTAATCATTGTACCCTTCAGCAGATATACCTAAGATCTCTCCTAGTTCCTTTTCATCAAAATTCATTGTCACCCCCTTCACCACACTGGTGACTCTGCCATTTTTGATCTCACAATTTGTCATGAACTCCACAGTTTCAGTTATGGCAAGCTTTCTATCCATCTGAAGAACCATGTCCTTCCAACCCTGTAGTTGTAACTTTTCTAGCAGCATCATTATACCTTCCTCCTCCAAGTCCCTGAGGAGTCTACCTTTCAAGATGGTTCTTTTCCCAAACTTAACCATCTTGTCCTTCTCTGCATCAGATTCTTCTTCTTCTTCCACCATTTTCACTTTTCTAGACTTCAAGGCCGACCTGGTTCTTTTAGCCAAGGTAGAGGGCTCTGCAGACTTTGTCTTTGAAACAAACTTCTTTGTGGAAGTCTTGATTTTCTTTGCCTTTGGAGTCACAACCTCCATTTCTTTTGCCTCCTCTTCATCACGAAGAACCAGGTCTACCTCCTCAATTTCAACTGCCTCAACAGGCTCAACAACTTTTTTCTTTCCCTTCGCAGCAACTTTTCTCTTACTTTCTTCTAGGGCCTTTTCCAGTTCAGCCTCACTCTGCTTCTTCTGACTCCTTGTATCTCTTCCTCTTGTAGGAGGAGTCACTACAGGGATAGAAGAGGCAACCCTTTATTTTCTTGTTTTCTCTCGCAATGCCATGAATTTTAACTCCTGAATTCTTTTTCCTTTTAGGATTGTAAATGTCACACACTCTTCTCAATAGGTCTTCGAGGGGTTCATGCACATATGGAACAGGTTCTTGGAACCTCTTCCTCAACCGAACCAACCCCTCAGCAGCTTCTCCAAACTCACTTCCCCATTTTTCTCTCACACTTTCTTCTTCTCTAGCAGATTCCTCACTCCATACTACCATAACTTCTGTTTCTTCAGTCAAACCAACAGGAGTGGGTGAAGATTTAGCCACTCCTTGTCCCGTTCCCCTCACATCGCCTTGAACACCCTCATTCTCCTTTTCTTTTCTCTTTTTATTTTTACCACCAATTTTCCCCGACTCAGTGGTCTCTACCCTAGCCGCAGTTCCTACCAGACAAATCTATTTTCCAGATTTGCAGCAACCTCAGAGATTACTTCAAATGTAATGTTTGAACCAGATATTACCTGCTCTATTTCTGATAAAATAGTTTCTTCCCCCTCAGTCGCAGACTTGAAAGAATCTTTAGATTTTTGGGAGTCATCTGCCTGACTTGCCTTCAGTTGCTCATTGATTTTCTTGATTTGTTCTCCTCCAGCGATTACTTTGCGAGCAAGCATATTGAATCTTCCTTTCTTAGAGATAGGGATGGTTGAGGGTGTGGTTGAAGGAGTGGATGCGGATTCTTCGGGTGGTGATGAGGGATTTTTAGAGGTGTTAGCTATTGATGGTTAGAGGATGAGAGAAGATGAGTATGTGTGTGTCTAGAAGATGAGAGAAGATAGAGAGAATTGTTTGGCGGCTGAAAATTTAGAAGTGAAGAAACGACTAAGGCCTAATCAATATAAAGATGAAGAGTTTAATTGGGTAACGGTAGCTTTTTCAGAAGCTCAAAAGTCTAATCAAACTGGGAGTCAGTTTGAAAATACGTTGAACACTCTTCCTAGAATCTAGGCACTTATTGCGTTTTGGGACTCTATTTGGATGAAACTGGTTCATTTCGTAACAGATAAGCTCAAGGAGGTTAGGATTAAATGGGACACTCCTTTTGATCATAATCCAAATATAGTTATTTCAAAATATGCAAAGTGGAGAGTAGGTTCCATGTAATATTGATGAACCAGGTTCTTCACTGAGAAATTTCTTGTGTAAGTCTGAATTTTTCAAGAAAATGAAGATACTATCATTAGAGATTAATGAGACATTTTAGGACATGGCATAAGAGTATATTAGAGAAAGTATGAGACTGAGCAAAATCTAGTCTAATTATGTACAAAATTTACACATTTCCTAACAAAATTTTTGAGTTAGAACCGGTTCCTTTTAAGTGATCTTAATCATCCCTAATTCTAACTTGTTGCTTTCAAAGTGATCTCTACTCAGAGCTTTTGTGAAGATGTTAGCTATTTGCTTGTCAGTAACACAAAATTCTACAGTGATTAAACCCTTTTCATAGTTGTCCCTCAAAAAGTGATGCCTAACATCTATGTGCTAAGTTCTCTTGTGATGAACCGGGTTATTAGCCATACTAATTGCACTAGTGTTATCTCAAAAGATAGGGATACAGCCTACATCAATCCCAAATTCCATTAATTACTGTTTGATCCACAGCAATTGAGCACACCGTGAGGTAGCAACAACATACTCAGCCTTAGTAGTAGATAAAGCCACAGAATTTTGCTTTTTAGTGGTCCAAGATACAAGACATGAACCAAGAAAGTGTGCCATACCTGAGGTGCTCTTTCTATCCACAAGAAAACCTGCATAAGCAGCATCAACATATCCTACTAAGTTGAAATTACTACCTTTTGGATACTATAGACAAAGGTCAGAGGTATCTCAAGATCCTCTTGACAGCAGTCAAGTGAGACTCCTTTGGATTTTCCTAAAATCTAGCACAAAGGCCTACACTGAAAATGATGTCAGCTCTGCTAGTAATGAGATATAACAAAGAGCCAATCATTCCCCTATATAACTTCTGATCAACAGATGAACCAGGTTCATTTGCATTTTAAACCTTTAAAACAACTTTTTTTACATACTTCTGCTAATAAATCATATTTCCATTTGAATTTTTTTAATTTGTAAGCCTAAAAAGAAATTAAGCTCACTCATCATACTCATTTCAAATTCACTCCCCATTAGTTTAGCAAATTCTTTACTTAACTTATCAGCAGTTGCTCTAAAGATTATATCATCAATATATCTAAACTACCAAGAGATCTTTACCTTTCTCTTTCAAGAATAAAGTATTCTCAATTTTACCTCTCTTGTAGCCATGCTCAAGCAAGAATTTTGATAATCTTTCATACCATGCTCTTGGAGCCTGCTTGAGCCCCTAAAGTGACTTTTCAAGCTTGTACACATGATCAGGACATTTTTTGCTTTCCAAGCCCGGAGGTTGCTTGACAAACACTTTTTCCTTTAGATAGCCATTGAGGAAGGCACTTATGATATCCATCTGATGGAGAGTGAATTCCATGTAAGCAGAAAAGGCTATAAGGAGTCTAGTTGCTTCTAATCTTGCAACTGGAGCAAAGGTCTCATCATAGTCTACGTCCTCCTCTTGACTATATCCTTGAACCACCAATCTTGCCTTGTTCCTTTTAACTGTTCCATCTTCGTCAAGTTTGTTTCTGAAGACCCACTTCATACAAATTACTGATATGTCCTTGGGTTTTAGTACCAGATGTCAAACTTGACTTCTCTCAAATTAGTTGAGTTCATCTTGAATTTCACTCACCAGTCTGTAATCTGCAAAGCCTCAGCAACATTTTTAGGTTCCATAAGAGATAAAAAGGCATCAAAAGCACAAATATTCTTCAAAAAAGATCTGGTTTTGATTCCAGAGGTTGGATCAGTAATTATGTTCTCAATGGAATGAGAACTTTGATACTTGTAAGGTTTCACAACCAGCTGGTTTCCTTTAGATGTTCCTTCAACATTTTGTTATTGAGGAACAAGTTCATGGACAGGTTCCCTCAAGGTTTGAGGATCAGTTCCTCTTTGTTCAATTCTCCCTGTCAAGTTGCCCTTGGTGGAAGGACTTGTTTACTCTTTTTCCCTGCAAAACTATCTTGTCAGTGATAAGATTAATTACAAAGCATCTTGCAGAGGTGAATGCTACCATGTTACCTCTATCACAAGATTGTGATACACTTATTAGACTGTACTTCAATCCATCTATCAAGTAGACGTTCTCAATAGAGTGAAAATCAATCTTACCTACTTTACCAACTCCAATAATCTCACCTTTCTTCCCATTTCCAAATGAGACATTAAATCCTTTAACGTCCTCAAGTGAAAGGAACTGGTTCTTGCTTCCTGTCATGTGCTTTAAGCAGCAACTATCCATGTACCATATTTGGCTGCTCCCTTTCACTTAGACCTCAACTTTTTCATCAGATTCTCCAATGGCCATAAGTGTTTGTTCATCCTCATCATCACCATCTGAGTTTTCATCTGAGCTTTCTCCCCAAGCAGCGACCATAACCTTGGTTGATCCTTTGTTATTTCTTTTCTTGGGTTGAACTTGTTCCTTCGTTAAGCTCTTTCCTTCTTCCATTCGATTTCTCATAATGGACAGTTCTTGATGTGGTAATCGGTCTTTCCAGACTTGCAACATCCATCATTGGTTTGCTTTTCAGGAGCTTTTGAGTTGCTATAGCTTTCACTTCTTAAAGAACTTTCTCCTCTTCTCAAGTACTTCTTGAAGTCCTTGGTGAACATAGCCATTTCATCATCTTCTAGATCAAAACCTTCAGTGATTCTGAGTGCCAAGCTCCTTTTCTTCTTAGGTACATCCAAATATCATGGTTTGTCTCCTAAGTTTATAGGCAGTGAGATTTCCAATTAATTCATCCAGTGGGAGAGTGGCAATATTCTTTAATTCCTGAATGACAGTGATTTTGCTCTCTCAAGTGATAGGCAAAACCTTAGTCAGTATCTTCTCGACTCTATATTCTTTAGGAATAATACTTCCAAGATACTTTAGCTCATTTGTCAGTGTAGTGAACCTTGTGTACGTCTCTTGAATGGTTTCTCCTTCCTTCATAGCAAAGTTCTCATATTGAGAATACAGTAGAGTTCCTCTAGATCTCTTCAGCTGAGGTGTTTCTTCATGAGCCAGTTGCAGTGTGTCCTAAATTTGCTTAGCAATGGTACAACTTTGGATTCTACTGTACTCATCTGGACCAAGTCTACAGACAATCCATTTCTTGGATTTAGCAGTCTTCTCTCATTTCTTCAAGTCCTCAGTAGTGCAATTCGCTCTTGTCTTTGGCACATCTACTCCTTCAGCATTTCTCTTCAAGGTAGCTAGTGGACCATCGGTGATAATGTCCCATAGCTCATAGTCATCTCCTATAATGTGATCTCTTATCCTATTTTTCCACCAAGAGTAATAATGGCCGTTGAAGAATGGCAGCCTAGCAGTGGATTGTCCTTTCCAGCTTTTAGGTGGTGCACTCATGTTGATCTTCTCATAAGGTGTAAGCCTCTTCAAGGAGAATCCGCACAAGAGGGGGGTTGATTTGTGTGGTGTCCAATTTTCGCATGCACTGATTATAGAAGGACCTGGTTCTTTTATGCGTTCCTTATACTACTGTTGCGGAATAGTAAATGTAAAAAGTAAAGAACACAAGTAATTTTATGTGGAAAACACCCGGCTCAAAAGATGAAAAAATCACGACCTACTACTCAGTAGGAATTTCTCTAACACTTCACTAAATCACTGAGCCAAAACAGCATTTACAAAACTCTTTGTAAACCTAAGGATTATCTCTAATCCCGTTGTGGCAACCAACCTCTAACTGTTGCGATAACTTCAAGTTTAACTCTAACTTGAATATTGAGAGTACCTAATACAATTGCCTCTAGATAAAACTGAAAGGTACAATTTGAAAAGCCCTGCTACAATTGAACTAGAATAAAAGACAAACACTTGGAACTGGTTCTTCTATCTGGTTCATGTAGCTTCAGATCCCCACACTTGAATCACACAAAAATTGCTTGCAAAATGCCTTGCTATTTTGTTCTTTCTCTCAAGACAAGTAGGCAAAGGGCTAAAGGGGAAAATAGAGCTCGAAAACAGTAAAGAATAGAGAGATATTCAATTCACTTCTTCTTCCTCATCTGCGAATTGAGCTTATCCCGGGTAAGAGCAGATTTGATTTGAAACTTCATGATAAGCAGAATCTTCATTCAGTTAAGATAGCCAAGGAGAATCCATCATGTAATGGGAAACTCAAGTTTAACTTTAGCTTTTTGTGAGTCCTGTAAAATGAGAACATCCTGCAATTTATAGAGTTAGTAGAATAGGAAATAACTAGAGTTCCAATGCTATACTCTTCCTTGGTGGAAGAGTTCTAGTTATCTCCAACTTCTAACTCCTCTCTTATTTTGGATAAAGTTTTTTTCGAGTAAGAAGTCCTTCTCCTTATCATTTATGCAACCTTTTTGTTTAGGGGATATCAGATATAGCAACTTAAGCTTATCTCCTTGACGTGTTATGTTCGAATATGTTTGTGTCTGTGTACACTATGTATGGATCTGGTTCATGCTTGAGTTCCTTTGTCAATCATCAAAACAAACTTCACTTGGGCCAACATATGGTACAATACTAGACTGTTATAAGCATCAAAGCTCTTCTGTCAAGCCAGAGCCTATTGCGTGATTGCATTATCTATATGTTTCTAGCTTGGCCAAACCCGCATCAACCCGCAACCGCCCCGCATTCGCAAGAACTCTTTTTTTTTTTTAAACAATCAATCTGCCCCGCCTCGCATCCGTCCAAGCCCAAATCCGCACTGTCCCGCATAGGTTCAAACCCGCCCCGCC
>MCJB01027259.1:11014-32981 GCA_002018475.1 Nicotiana obtusifolia
TTCCTCGGTTTCATGGCCTCGAATCGAGGAATAGAAATAAACCCCGAAAAGATCAAAGCTATCGAGGACCTCACAGTTGTAGATAATGTGAAGGCTGTACAAAAGCCGACAGGCTGTACAGCCGCTTTGGGATGATTTATTTCAAGATCATCCGATAAAAGCCATCGATTTTTCAATCTATTGAAAAAGAAGAATAACTTCTCATGGACACCGGAATGCCAACACGCTTTAGAAGAGCTCAAAAGGTATTTATCTTGCCTGCCCTTGCTACATACACCGAAGATAGGTGAACGGCTATACCTTTACCTTGCGGTCTCGGAAGTAGCAGCAAGTGGAGTTCTAATTCGAGAAGTGCAAGGTACGCAATTTCCAATTTATTACGTTAGCAGGACCTTAGGCGAGGCTGAAACTAGGTACCTTCATTTGGAAAAACTGGCACTCGCTTTGTTGAGTGCCTCCAGAAAACTGAAGCCTTATTTCCAGTGTCATCCCATATGCGTCGTAACGACTTACCCGTTAAGAAGCATAATGCATAAGCCCGAGCCTCCGGCCGATTGACCAAATGGGCTATCGAAGTAAGTGGGTATGATATCGAATATCGACCCCGAACCGCCATTAAATCTCAGGTGTTGGAAGATTTCGTCGCTGATTTTACACCATCCCTAATACCCGTCGAAAGAAAGCTACTGGATGAATCGGGGACTCCTTCGGGAGTATGGACCCTGTTCACAGATGGTGCCTCGAACGCGAAGGGATTGGGGCTTGGTATCATGCTAAATTCCCCAACCGGTAACAATTGGACAGTCTATCAAGACTGTGAAATTGACTAACAATGAAGTAGAGTACGAGGCCATGATTGCAGGTTTAGAACTAGCCAAAAGCCTGGGAGCGGAAATAATCGAAGCAAAGTGCGACTCCCTTCTTGTGGTGAATCAAGTCAACAGAATGTTCGAGATCAGAGAAGGACGAATGCAAAGATATTTAGACAAACTACAAGTTACGCTGCATAGGTTCAAAGAATGGACCTTACAACACATACCTCGAGAGCAAAACAGTGAAGCCGATGCCCTCGCCAGTTTGGGATCATCGGTCGAAGATGATGAGATCGAATCTGAGAAGGTCGTACAGCTCATGAGGTCAGTAGTGGAAGAAGGCCACGCGGAAATCAATAGGACGAGTCTGACCTAGGATTGGAGGAACAAGTACATAGAATACCTCAGCTCCGGAAAACTCCCCTCAGATCCAAAAGAATCAAGAGCCTTGCACACAAAGGCGGCTCGATTCTGCTTATCCGATGACGGAACTCTATTTAGAAGAATGTTCAGTGGCCCCCTAGCGATATGTCTGGGACCGGGTGATAATGCTGGACTGTGGGGCGGGCCCGGGACCGGCACGGGCCCGCGGTTCTGGTGGGCCTAACGGGCCTCGTGGGCCGATCCTAGCGGGCCTGGGCCCTAGTGGTCCTAAAGCCCGTGACGGGCCGGTCTCAACATAAAGCTCACCAGGCCCGGGACCGCCAGGCGGGCCTGGTCCGGGCCCAGCGGGCCTAACGGTAAAATTTCAAAAAAAAAAGATTTTTTTAAAAAAAATGTCCAACGGCCAGATTTTTAAAATCTAGCCGTTGGGCCATTATTTTGACCGTTTATTGTTCAGAAAATAGCCATTTTAGCCCCCAAACTTTATTTTAACCCCAAATTTTTTATAAATACACTTTATACCTATTCTCAACTATAAATACCCCCTCATTCTTTAATGTTTACTCACAAATTCTCTCAATCTCTCTCAATCTCTCTCAATCTCTCTCTAATTATTTCCATAATTGCTTACTTTGTTATTTCAATTTCGTGAAAAATTGTCAAGTTGGTGAATTGAAGTATTTAAGTCTTCAAGTCTTCAACGATATTCAATTTTCAAGAAGTTGTTCGTCAATTCGGTAAACTCGTTCCAACTCTTTAATTTTATATTGTTGTTGTGTTTGTTTTATTTACTGTAATTATAATTAATATGAATTTTTCATTGAAAAAAAAGTTTGGTGGTAAGGATAAGGGAAAATCAAAAATTGGTCAATCTAGTAGCCAAGCTACTCCTCCTCCCCCTGTTACCCGTCCTCCTCCACCTATTATTCTAGATAGTGATCACCCTTATTTTTAATTTTCGGATAGTCAATTTTATCATGACGTTGCACCGGGTCAAATTAGATGAACAAACGATTAACGCTCTTTATCCTAATGAAACTATATTCGAAAATGATGATTTAGATGAAACCCAACCGGATTTAGATGATACACCTACTAGTCCTATTAATAACCCAACTGATGCCTCGTCTGACCCTCCTGTAGTAACCCCTACATTTGATAGAAGACCTCCTAGACGGGCCGAAACATCTCTAGTTTGGAACTTTTTTACTCAACTAAGAGAAGAAAATAAGGCTAAGTGTAAAAGTTGTGGGTCTTTGTTAGCTCATAAATTTACTGGCAACCGTAGCGGTACGAGTAGTTTGACTAGGCACATATTAAAACACCCTAGAGATAAACAAAGATATTTACAAATGAAAGCTGCGGAAGAGGGGACAGGTGTAGGTAATCCGACTCAGACTAGTGCAGGTTCAAATCTAGTCCAACCGGGAATTAACACCATCGTCGCTGGAATTTTATATTACGATCCAAATAAGGATCGTGAAGAATTAGCAAAAATGGTAACTGTTATGTGCTTACCATATAGCTTTCCTTCTAACCCTCATTTTGTACAATATATTAGAAAAGTTTATAACCCTACTTATAAAGGATGGCCTCGTGCAACCGTAAAGGCCGACATTTATAAATATAAGCACGAATATGAACAATATTTGCGATATCTATTTACTCATATAGATTGTCGCATTGCTATTACTACGGATATAGGTAGAAGTGCCAATGACTGTGACTATCTAACCGTTACAAGTCATTCAATAGACGAGGACTGGATAATGCAAAAATGCATTATTGCGTATAGAATTATTAACTCACGCCACACGGGTAAATTTATTGCTAGCACAGTATCAGATATTTGTAGATATTTTTGTATTAGAGATAAAATAATATCTGTTACAATGGATAATGCTTCTAGTAACACCAATGCAATAAGCATGCTTACAAGTACTTTAAATCCCGCATTTTCTAATATTTTTCATGTTAGGTGCATTTGTCATATTTACCATTTAATTGTTGGTGACGGTATGAAAATGTTAAATATAGAAATTGAAAAGGTAAAAATGACTCTTAATTGGCTATTTTACTCAAACCGTAGAAGTAGACTAAGAGAATATTTTAAAAAATGTGATGAATTTGGCCTTAGGGAAAGAAAGTTTCCTAAACCTTGTCCAACTAGATGGAACTATATGTATGAAAGTCTAGTTGTCGCCTACGAATATAGAAACCCAATTAGCGCAACCTACAATGCTCGTGTAGGTGGTGGTGATGATGATGACGACGAGCACCTAACTAATCAAGATTGGACTAACGTTAAAATTCTTATAGATTTTTTAGAACAATTTTCAGTAGCAACAAATGAATTATCTGGGCCGTACTATCCTACTATTTCTAATTGATTAGTTTATATTGCTGCACTTGCAGATTTATTTGATCAATTTTCAGAGGGTGGGGTAATTTATGAAGTTGCTATTGATTCTATGAAAGAAAAGTTTAAAAAATATTTTTTCCCTATCCCCCCTATTTTTGGCGTTGCCGCACTGTTAAACCCTACAATGAAATTAGGAGGTCCACAGTTTTGGTATTCTAGAATTTATAAGTCTTTATCACTTTCACCTGAAGAATTTGCTACACTTGGGATGCACAAGCCTCAATTAAAGTAAATGCACAAATAATTTATAATGCATATCAAATTGCCTTAGATCATGCTAGACCCAATATTCCAACTCCTACTTCGTCTACTTCACGATCAACTAAAAGAACTGCTGGCCTAAAGGCCCTCAGTGCTTGGACGAAGTTCAGGGGTTCCCAAGGTTAGAATATTGGTGATAGTTCACAACTAAATGAGCTTCAAGTGTATTTGTCGCAGGGACTTGAATCAGAGAATCCCGACCGCTCCTTCGACGTTTTGGAATGGTGGAAGGACAAACAAAAACACTATCCGGTTCTCTCAAGGATGGCTCGAGATATTTTAACCATTCAAGCTTCAACGGTGGCATCAGAGAGCGCTATCAGTCAAGCGAGACTTCAAATCGGTGATCATAGAGCGTCGATGAGGGAGAGCTTGGAAAAGGCAGTACTCTTCCGAGATTGGATCCGTTCGGAAAGAAGAAATTTCGGACTTGCAGAATNAGAAATAGCAAGGTTCATCTTTCAGACTTGCTATACTTGGGTATGCTTTTGTACATATATATTTTGGGCATGTCGGGGTCCTGTTCCGACTAAGTGTTTTGTAAAAACTCCATAGAGGCTCATTAGACAGTTTTCAGTATGTATGTAATTTATGGTCGGGCTATGTAAAGTTAAACTGCCATGTCGGCAAGGTATTTATTATGTTGCATGGTTTTGCGTAGTATTCCAAATGTTGGATTGTGTGCACGTGTGTGCTGTTGATATGGTATACAGTTGTGATAGCCATTATGTTACTGTTAACAGGGTTCAGTTGTCATGTGCCGTTTAGGCCAATGTGAGACACCTTATAGGGTAGTCATGCACAGGGTTCGCCGGTACTCTACAAGTAGGGTCCAGTGCCCGGTCGCGGGCCCCCGAGGTTGGGTCGCAACATAACCCCCATTTTATACAATATATTAGAAAAGTTTATAATCCTACTTATAAAGGATGGCCTTGTGCTACCGTAAAGGCCGACATTTATAAATATAAGCATGAATATGAACAATATTTGCGATATCTATTTACCCATATAGATTGTCGCATTGCAATTACTACAGATATAGGTAGGAGTGCAAATGACTGTGACTATTTAACCGTTACAACTCATTGGATAGACGAGAACTGGATAATGCAAAAACACATTGTCGCCTATAGAATAATTAACTCACGCCACACTGGTAGATGTATTGCTAGCACGGTATCAGACATTTGTAGATATTTTTGTATTACAGAAAAAATAATGTCTGTTACCATGGATAATGCGTCTAGTAACACAAACGCAATAGGCATGCTTACAACTACTTTAAATCCCGCATTTTCTAATATTTTTCATGTTAGGTGCATTTGTCATATTTATCATTTAATTGTCGGTGACGGAATGAAAATGTTAAACAAAAGGTAAAAATGGCTCTTAATTGGCTATTTTACTCAAACCGTAGGAGTAGAGTTAGAGAATATTTTAAAAAATGTGATGAATGTGGCCTTAGAGAAAGAAAGGTTCCTAAACCTTGCCCGACTAGATGGAATTACATGTATGAAAGTCTAGTTGTTGCGTATGAATATAGGAACCCAATTACCGCAACCTACAATGCTCGTGTAGGTGGTGGTGATGATGAAGACGACGAGCACCTAACTAATCAAGATTGGGTTAACGTTAAAACACTTATAGATTTTTTAGAACAATTTTCAATAGCAACTAACGATTTATCTGGGCAATACTATCCTACTATTTCTAACTGTTTAGTTTATATTGCTGCACTTGCAGATTTATTTGATCAATTTATAGATGGTGCAGTTTATCAATTTGCCATTGATTCTATGAAAGAAAAATTTAAAAAATATTTTTTCCCTATCCCCCTATTTATGGTGTTGCCGCACTATTAAATCCTACCATGAAATTAGGAGGTCCCCAATTTTGGTATTCAAAAATTTATGACTCATTGTCACTTTCACCGAAGGAATATACAACACTTGGAGATACAATAGCCTCAATTAAAATAAATGCACAGACAATTTATAATGCATATCAAACTGCTTTAGATCATGCTAGACCCAATATTCCAACTCCTACTTCGTCCACTTCACGAACAACTAAAAGAACTGCTGGCATAAAGGCCCTCAGTGCTTGGATGGAGTTCAGGGGTTCCCAAGGTGAGAATATTGGTGATAGTTCACAACTAAATGAGCTTCAAGTATATTTGTCGCAGGGACTTGAATCAGAGAATCCCGATGGCTCCTTCGACGTTTTGGAATGGTGGAAGGACAAACAAAAACACTATCCGATTCTTTCAAGGATGGTTCGAGATATATTAACCGTTCAAGCTTCAACGGTGGCATCGGAGAGCACTTTCAGTCAAGCGAGACTTCAACTCGGTGATCATAGAGCATCGATGAGGGAGAGCTTGGAAAAGGCAGTACTCTTCCGAGATTGGATCCGTTCGGAAAGAAGAAATTTCGGACTTGCAGAATCACAACCGGATGTCGACGAAGCTTATGAAGAAATGCCATCGGAACTTGCGCAGTATGCGGCTTCGCCCGGAAGCGGTGATGAACAAGCCACTTTTCCATCACCGCCAACGGAAGTTCCTCCGGACCTTGAAGGATTTATGAGATTTGTTAGGATAATACTTAGAGTAATATGTAACTTTCTTAGTTTTTTTTCCTTTTAATGGTGGTATTAGTACCTTGTTGTGCTCATTCCATTGGGGGGAGGAAGACTAAGAAAGATAATTGTTTACTTTAATATGTAACTTGTATTTTGGCACATCTTCCTTAGTTTTTTTTCTTTTAATGGTGGTATTAGTACCTTGTTGTGCTCATTCCATTGGGAGAAGGAAGACTAAGAAAGATATTGCCATTTTTTGTTAATGTCGTAATAATAAAAATTATAAGACATTCTCTTGAATATTTCTTTGTAATTTATTTTGTCTTTAAATATGATATGGTATATATATATACATATATTATATATCTAATACATATGTTATACATATATAATATATGTATATATATATATACAAAATACTACAGGATCGCTTCGATAATGTAGCTACAGGGAGAATTACTAAGGTACAAACCCTGTCAAAATTCTAAATCAGTTAGTAAGCTCTAAACCACGCCCTCACATGCTAACCCTTTACAACGCCCAACCTTGGCTAAAAACGGGTTCTGCAGAGGACACTGTTAAAAGAGTTAGAAAAACCCTTAGAGGTACTGCTAAGAATGCTCAGTATTAATAGAGAAACAGGTCAATTATATGGACAGCAGACCCTTGATAATATTAACAAGGCTCTTAAGAATTATAGTTCCCAAGATTCTGGCAAAAAGATAGTTGAAGAGGAAATTAATCCTCTAATTCATATAAGCAGAAAGATACAGATGAAAAAGGGAGCTGTATCTAGAGATGATCTGATGGCTGAATATTTAGCAGAAGTCAGAAAAGATTTTGCTAAACAATTTGATACAGAGATGCCTGACAATATGTCAATAACATCAGCAAGCAAGGATGAAGATATTGTGGAAAATGAATCCCAAGAAGAGAATACGGAAAATGTTAATATTGAAGACTTGGAAGAATTTTTGAAGAAAATAAAAGAAACAGCAAAGGAAGAATCTTCCTCAGCACCAAAAGACAAAGGCAAAGAAAAGAAATGAGTTGATTGAAGGCCCCATATCAGAATTATTGGGGTAATAAAACAAATTAGCTTTAATAAAGCAAATGGCCCACTAAATAAAGTTGTCGGTCACAGAATTTACTTTATAAAAGTAGATTGTCGTTTTTGTTTTTTACTTTTTATCTTGTCGGCCACGGTTGTAATTATTTTGTCGGTCATTTTACTATTTACTTTTTGACTTTGGTTCATCCGATCCATTATATAAGGATCGATTCAGTTTAGTAGAGGCAGGCTTTTCTGGGAAATAGCTCTCTCTCTCTCTATCTACTCTCTATTGTAAATAAACTTTGTAAAATTCAATATCAATAAGAAAACAACCACTTGGTTACAATCCCAACGGTCTCAGGTATTTTTAATTTTCTGTTTTTAAATTTAAATTTTTATTTGAGAATTTAGCCTAAATGATAGGCTAAATATATGTGTTAAACTTAGAATTCTTGAACTATTCTTAAAGCATGCTTTAGTATTGACTAGATTACTGTTTATATTATGATGTTGCTTAGGTTAAAGGTTCAAACCCAGGCAGTTTTAAGTTGGAAAGTAAGCTCTGTTTATGGAAACATAAACAGTGTCCTCTGCAGAACCCGTTTTTAGCCAAGGTTGGGCGTTGTAAAGGGTTAGCATGTGAGGGCGTGGTTTAGAGCTTACTAACTGATTTAGAATTTTGACAGGGTTTGTACCTTAGTAATTCTCCCTGTAGCTACATTATCGAAGCGATCCTGTAGTAAATATATTAATATATATATATATAATATGTACATATATATAAGGAAATATATATATATATATATATGTCTAATACATATAAACTATATATATATATTGCCTTATATATATGTAACTATATATATATATATATATCCGGAACCGTTTAGGCCCGTTAGGCCCGCTGGCCCGCCCCATTTAGCCCGGGACCATGTGGGCTTAGGCCCGTAGCGGGCCGGTCCCATACACAAGTACTGCCAGGCCCGGGCCCGCCAGACCCATTAGGCCCAGGCCCGGCCCAGGAAGCACCATTATGCGTGAGTAAGCAGCAAGGCTTGTTTCTGCGTGAGTAAACAGAACGCGAGTTCTGTTTTGGTTAAGGCTTTAAGCATTTTGCCTTTTAACAACCCACTTTATGGTCTTTAGGCTTTCCCTTTTTTTCTTTTAACTTAATATATTTAATGATACTCACTTTTAATAATTGGTAATATTAAAATTAGTAATATTCTCCGGCTTGTGTATCACATTATTTATGAATAGAGAAGTAACTCAAAAGTCAATCATAAGGGTTTAAATCCGTAATAGAAGTATAATTTTTAAAAAAAAATTAAATTCTATATTGAGCGTGTCTTGAAACTTTTATAGATTTGAGAAATGTTACAAAATTGTTTCTGGATATAGAAATGTATCATTCTTTTTAGAACAGATTACCAAGGAAAGGGAAGCGTAGCCCGGTGTACAAAGTATCCGCATTCATGTAAGGTCCGGGGAAAGGCCACACCTCAAGGGGTGTGAGTCGGCCTACCCTGATACAAGCATTTGTGGCTGCTTCTACGGCTCGAAAGCATGACCTGTCAGTCACACAGAGACAACTTTACCTCTGCTCCAAGGCTTCCCTTCAGACTAACAAGGAAACACCATCATATAAAATGGGACAGAGGGAGTATTTGTTTTTGAAGGTGGGAGAGGGTTAGATACGAGAGTAAAGGAAACAGAACGATCTTTTTCATTTCTTTTTTAATTTGTCAGAATGTGTAATGTGTTTCTGTTACTATTTTCTTGGATATCCCTTAATTACATGGCTGTCTTCAACTCATTGTAGGTATTAAGGAGTCTGACACTGGGTTAGCTGCACCAAGTCAATGGGATCTTGTTTCTGATAAACAGATGATGCAGGAGGAGCAACCTCTTCAGGTGTGGTTTTATGAGAATAAAGATGCATGGTCATGTATTTAGTCAAATTCCTTGAAGCTATAACTAAATGTTTCGAGCAGGTGGCTAGATGTACGAAGATAATTAGTCCCAATACAGAAGATGCAAAATACATGATAAATGTCAAGCAAATAGCAAAGGTATGTTCTCGTGGCTTTCACGTACGGCATTCTTTCGGTCATAAAGTGCTTCAATTTGTGGAGGTGTGATGGGACGTTGTTTTTCCTTTTTGGGGTTAGCAAGACATAAGAAGTTTGAAGCCTGCTAACTTGGAGATATATTGATAATTTACCTATGGTTGATATATGGAAAGAGTTGACTACTATGACATTAGGAGACTTGGTTTGCCCTATAGTTCGTCATTTTCATCTTAGAAAGTACATCGATTAAAGAAATGGACATGTTCTCACGAGTTGTCTTTAGCCTGAAGGGTGTTTAACCCTTCTTCTTTTGGTTTGAATTATTGGTTATGATGTTTAGAAATGACAGAAGTTACACAATATTGTTTGTTTGATAGCCTTCCATGAAGGACGACAAATAACTTTTTTTGACTATGCTCGTTTTGTATCTGCAGTTTGTTGTTGGATTGGGAGATAAAGTTTCTCCAACTGATATAGAGGAAGGCATGCGAGTCGGGTAGATTCGTCTCTTCTCTCTCTCCCTCCCTACCCCTCCTGAAGTTGCAATCTTAAGCAAAATCAGTTCTGAGTATGGTGGGATGATAACTTTCCTTGAAATAATAACACTCATTGTATTACACAGGATGGTTTCTAGATAATGGGCTCGTGGAGGGGGGTGTTATGAACATTAAGATCTCGTAGCATTTTGTTAATGGACCTTTTTTCTGATACAGTAATACTTTATTTGACGTGAAGGCTTCCGGTATATAAGAAGTGTACCAACATAGAGAACCTATAGACATGTTTGTAATGGATTCATCAACTACGGATCAGAGTGATTTGGAGCATCTAGATATCACTTGCTGTCATCCTGCAGACAACAAAAGAACTTTTGCAACACTTATATTTGTCCCCTCATATGCCACTTTGGTATGTGCAGTTCATTATAGAGTAATTATCTTCTAGAGGATGGTTGGAGGAGGCTTGTAGATTTAGCGAGCATTTATCTTATTTATATTTTTCTTTTTCACTAAATAAATGCAGTATGAAGTACTCTTTTTGTTTTGGCTGGTTATAGAACTTCATTGCTTTTAATCTTTTCTGCAATGTTAGCATGTCAAGCCTTGTGGTTTTACCTTCATTTTCTGTTGGTTATGCCTAGTTTAGGATTCATGAACTATTTAGGCAGAACAAAGTATTTTAAACTTCTGTATGGAAGATTACCGAACAATTCCAAATTCTTGCCTCTTTTCTAAATCTTGATTGGGAGGTTTGGCTTAACTATTTTTTATTATTATTGCAGAGTTGACAGGAATAAATATCAAATCCAGATTCCGTTGCCTCCCAAAATTGATCCAAGCGTTACAATGATGACAGTTGAGGAGAAACCTGATGTGACATACAATGACGTTGGTGGATGCAAGGAGCAAATTGAAAAAATGCGAGAGGTACTCATGATTGTACATGCTTCGGTTGGGTTTTCTGTATCTGACTTGATCCCGCTGCTTGGAATTCTTTCTTTTTGACATGGAAAATTTGATTTTTAACAACAGGTGGTTGAGCTGCCCATGCTTCACCCAGAAAAGTTTGTGAAACTTGGAATTGATCCTCCGAAGGGTGTTCTCTGCTATGGTCCTCCTGGTACTGGAAAAACACTGCTTGCCAGAGCAGTAGCTAATCGAACTGATGCATGCTTCATTCGTGTTATTGGTAGTGAGCTGGTCCAGAAATACGTCGGCGAGGGGGCTAGGATGGTGCGTGAACTGTTCCAGGTCAGATGCGCTCTTGCTGTCAAATTCTAATGGGAGTTCTTTTTCTTCTTGTAGCATTGATTACAGACTAGTGATTTCATATGGCAGATGGCACGCTCCAAGAAGGCCTGCATTGTGTTTTTCGATGAAGTGGATGCCATTGGAGGTGCTCGATTTGATGATGGTGTAGGCGGAGACAATGAGGTTCAGCGAACTATGCTTGAAATTGTGAACCAACTTGATGGATTTGATGCCCGAGGGAATATTAAAGTTCTCATGGCAACCAATAGGTTAAGTTTGCCTTATGTTGAGACTGTTGTTTTCAGTACATACATCTAGTTTATTTTATAAAGGTAAATAATATTATTAATAGTCGGGAAATCTCCCATACACACACAGTATACTGAAAAATAGATTCTCCGTAAATGTACTCGATGGAACCTCATGGTTGCACCAAAAAGAAACTAGGAATGAGAGACTATTTCTCAGTATATGCATCTATTTTCTCTTGTGGGTTCTAGACTCTGGGATACTTTGGGTAATTATGCAGCTATTGGTGAATGACAGCTTGGTTGGTGGTATATGCTTACTTTTTGTCTTTTAGTTTCTCTTTAGCAAATCTACTGCTTTCTTCTTTTCTCATATTTTTGGACTCTCACCTCAAATATATGATTTTCTTGCACTCCAAAAGTCCATTACTTTTGCGTAGATTTTCAAGTCGAGCTTTTAATATGGTATTTGGCAGTGAAGGGCCACGTTTTACTGAACGAATCTCACAAGGTTCCTTGTGGCTCTGACTGATATATAATATAACTCCTCTCTCGTGGAGGGGATTTGCCAGTCCTCTTCTCTTGCTCTTTTGGAGTTGAAGGTCGGAATTGTTTCCATTTGTTTGAAGTTGATTTATGGTAGTAACAAGTGTTTTCAGTTCATTCATATTGATAGCTAAAATACTATTGAACAGCTTGATATCCTCTTGCTCAAGTTATAACTCCATTTTCCTATTATCTTCAGACCTGATACACTTGATCCTGCATTATTGCGTCCTGGGAGACTGGATCGCAAAGTTGAGTTTGGTCTGCCTGATCTAGAGAGTAGGACACAGATATTTAAGATTCATACGCGGACGATGAACTGTGAGCGTGACATTCGATTTGAACTTCTGGCTCGTCTTTGCCCAAACTCTACTGGTAACCTTTTGTTTACATTGCTCCATGAGTAGCATATTAAATTTATTTGATATAGTTGTAGCTGTAGTTTGACTTATGCACATGTTGATTCAACTGCTCTGTCCCACTCCTAATACTTGCATTTCTTTTTCAGTCAGCACTGGAAAATGTCTGCTCTCCTAAAAGTTCAAGTTATACCATGTCACACTTATCAAAAAAAAAAAAAGTCATACTTGTCGGCCAACAATCTATTTAGTATCTGACAAAATCTTCAACACATTAAAAAATTTGTAGTATATAGTTTCAAGAATCAATTTTGTTTCATAATTCAATTTAAACCATGTTCTGTTTTTCGTTTATCAACCTAATTGTCAACTACTTAATATTTCTTACCATCCTGGGTAATATGTTAGCCAATTTTAACTTCTATAAATAAATATTTTCATTCTTAAATTACAGGAGCCGATATAAGAAGTGTGTGCACAGAGGCTGGAATGTATGCTATTCGAGCAAGAAGGAAGACTGTTACAGAGAAAGACTTTTTAGATGCTGTCAACAAAGTTATCAAAGGGTATCAGAAATTCAGTGCGACGCCAAAGTACATGGTCTACAATTGATCGAGCTGCTTTTTATTTTTGCTTCCTTGAGAAAGGAAAACAGGGCACTGACAGGAATGGAGCAACAGTGTTTGATAATTGAGCATTATTGTTTCCTGTAATTGAATCTTAGGAATATTTGGCCGGTGTGCTGTTTACTGCAAGGAAAAGAAACAGGATCAGCAGCGTTTTTGCTTTGCATTGCCTGATAAGTTGGTATTTGGTCGTTGTACGAAGCTAAAGTTTGTGATAGCTTCACCTTCTTAATTTTGTACACATGAGATATGTTACGTTTATTAGTTAGATGTTGGATAATGTATTGATTTCTGCGGGCGTCACAAGGTTATCCACAACATCTTATCATTTCATGAAGATTCGATCATTGTTATTTGAATTATTGCTTCTTATTATATAGTTCATCAAAGATTGTGTCATTACTATGTAATGAGAAAAAGCAAAAATGCTGGAAGTGAGCTTTGCCCTCAATTTCTTCTATAAAGTTGCTACGGTGCGGGCAAATGTCACCATAGTTGACTTGCATTGAGCAAAAACTGCGATGCAAGATATTGGCTGGTTCCCCGGATTGTCGATGCTAGTGGGCTCCTTTCAATTTTGGCAAGAACTTTAATGCCACTAAATAGACCCTTTCGAGTTTCAGGTTTCTGCTAAAGCCGGCACTTATTCACTTCAGATGTCTATTATACACTTCTGACTAGATTTTCTCCCAAATTATTTGGAAACGAAAGGACACAAAGCATTTCATGTCATCGTGTATGGAATGAATAGGAAATAAGATAAGAGGGATAAGAAATGAAAATTAAATATGCACTATGAACAAATTTTAGCATCTAGCAGTGGTACAATGCAATGCAATCAACAAGATCTTGCTGAACAGATCAGCAGAACATTATATCCCATAAACAGCAAAGAATAAAGAGACATTTCATAGTAAAGGCTATATTACATCGGAACTAAGGTTGGTTGTCTTGAGCATCTGTTTCACCCCTTGAACTCCGATCAAGACTAAATGTCCTCTTGCTCATATTTGCTCGTTGAACTAGCCGAACTAAGGCTTCAACCACGTCTGACATAGGTGGCCGGAACTCAGGCTCAGGCTGCAACAATAGCATACAGGACATTGAGATAATGTCTAGGTTCTCGATAAAAACCGCAGATTTATGAATTCAGCTTCACTGTCTACACAGAATATTACCTGGACACAAAGAGCAATTACATCAGCGAAGCGGGAAATAGATTTAACCGGATAGAGCCCTTTGAGCGCTGGATCAACCATCTTAGCCAAGGCATCAATATCATGGAGTTGAGGTGTTGCCCATCTAACTAAAGATTGTTCTGATCTTGGTCTCTCACTGCATCAAGAGCACACATGTTGATCAAGAAAGTTGATACCATCTGAATTTCTTCCTGTTTATTTTCAAGAATTTGACACAGTATCATTGTGACCAAGTTACTTTACCTATCAAAAGGTTTTCGTCCGGTAAGAAGTTCCAACATAACAACTCCAAAGCTGTATACATCACTTTTTATGGTGCATTGCCCGTACATAGCTCCCTCAGGCGCACCATATCCAGACCCTGTATTATGGTTTAGTGCCTACAAATATCGGGACGTGAAGCTTTTAGGAAGAACAAACAGCTAAAAATTTTTGTACCAATTGAATAGTAGAGGAGCAAGAGATAAAGCACCAGGAACCATTGAAAGACTAGTGCATAATAATGAGTACATGGTAAAGTATTCCTTCATAATATTCTACTGCATAATTTCATGCGCAAGACTTGAATAAAGTTTCTGTTTCTACGTGACAATTTCTCTTTCGGCCCGAATCTATGAACCACAGACACTTCTAAAAGATTCCATGATCCAATGGTTTGTGCACAAAATAAAACTTCCCTGAAGCAAACTACGTTTCAACCATGTGATTCGTCAATATTTCTTATCTCTTTGAAAAGGACACATAAGCAGCTAATAGAATGTCAAATCATGCCTATATATATACACACACGTGCACATATGTGCATGCTTATATATCAAATCCACCAAAATACTTTGCAAGAATGCATAAAGTAGGTGCTCAAAACTACCTGATCTGCATCATCAATAAGGCTTGCTAATCCAGAATCTGATAGATGAGGATTGAGTTCCATATCAAGTAAAATATTTGCAGATTTAATGTTTTTATGAACCAATAATGGTGAACAAACTTCATGCAGATACCTGCAAAGGATGCTTATATTAGCTAGTGAAGAAACTTGATAATGCAAATTAAGAGATGTGGAATCACATAAATTGAAAATTATTATCACCCCTGTTTCATTTTATGTGGCAGTAAGATTTACACCTTTCTTCATTTGGAAACATTTTGATTTGATACTTTAGATTTTACCGACATGCTTTTATACCCACACAAATGTCATTGCAAGTTTAATACCACACGTTCCAAAAGTCTTCCTTTCTTTCTTAAACTCCGTGCCTAGTCAAACATCGACACAAAATGATGGAGGGAGTATAAAGTTTTGATCAGCTTTCTATTGGCAAGACCAGCATATTTAGCATACTGAGCTCTAACTAAATGGAATAATGAACTCTTCTTCACGTTAACATACTGGTCATCAATGTTTAAGAAAGACCAAAAATCTATAGTGGTCTTTTTGTCTAACAAGTTTTATTTCCAAATGCAATAATACTATGGATCCGTTGGTAAAGTTCATTACGACTCATGACTAAGTGCTTGGTATTGACCTTCACAGAATCCCCTTTTCTATAAATATTGGGTATAGATAACAAAAGATTTATGTAAACTAGTAATTAGCCTTCAAAAAAACAAGAAGGATAACGTAGCATTGCTGCACATTCCATGAATTTTATAGTATAGCATAAAATAATTCTGAAAATTGCGAAAACTCACTCTAGTGCTCGTGCTGCACCAAGTGCAATCTTGACTCGATTATTCCATGCTAGTGGCTTGCTCTCCTCATCTGACAGATGTAGGAAATCATGCAGAGAACCATTTTTATGGAATTCATAAACCAGCAAGTGCTGTCCATGCTCTGAACAGTAACCAACCAGCTCAGTTATATTTGGATGATGCAGCTGGGATATCTCAGAAACTATATTGAGAAAATCTTCGGGATTCTGGAGAGCAGACAAATTAATTTTCTTCACAGCAAGAACCTACAACATTTCAAATAACAGGAAGGAACACGTGAGCATAAAATCAGAACAAACAAAATTCGTCAACAAATGAAGTTCTCTTTTTTGAAACTTTCTTTAGTTTGTTGTTTTCCTCATCAGATTTTTTTCAAAAGTAATTTTGATTAATTAGCATCACCACCTTCAAAATCCATATCCCTCTTACGGGGTATCATCTTTTAGTTTATATTCATAGGAGAGAGTCCATATCCCTCTTATGGATGAGTGGACCACTTACATAAGCATAAATACTGGTGGCTTCAAACAGAACTAGTCAGAACAAACAAAAGTCTGCAACATATAAAGTTCTATCTAAAAACTTAGTTTTTCTGATCAGACATTTATCTACGATTTAATACCATCTTACTTAAACATGTGTTAGCATCACTAATCACATTATAGTCATAAGAAAGAAAAAAGATTTCATAGAGAGAAGTTTTACTTTGCCATCATTAAACTGAGCGCAATAAACACGCCCAATTGATCCCTCGCCAATAAGGTTTTCAACATTGAAGCTATCAGTAGCCATCTGTAGGTCTGCAATTGAATATTGTGTAGCCCTTATTTGAGCTGTATTAATTTTCTTGGGAGGAACAATGGGTTTCGGTGATATGTCAACCTCATCAAAGGACTTAAGGCGCTCAATAGGTGGAGGTCTTAAATTTACGGCAGTGGGAGTTTCAAATGTGTTTATGCTTATTGTGGAGGAGGTTTGATAAGGTTTCATCTCTGCAGCCAAAAACAGACAATGAGTAGGAAATTTAGCAATAAAGAAAACATAACAGTGAAAATGTTAGACAGCGCCAAATAAAAACTCCAACTCAGATTCCATTACAGCATTGAAGTTGAAATTGAGATGAGGAATGAATGATATAAGCATGAACCAGAAAATTACTGATGAAGTTGCAAGTGGAAGGAACTTGTATTGTTAGATTCAGTTTGGGGCATTCAATGGATTAAAAGGGAGAAAGCAACTTCCCAACCATGCACCAGAAGATAATTCCTTCACTGTGCTGAAAGTTACAACCTGAAGCACGAGTTCTTCGGGTCAACTATATTCTGAAGAGGTTTTGTTTTCCAGGAAATTAAACCGTCAAGGGTAGCTGCTGTTAATTCTCAAAACAATCATAATCTTTAAAAGCAACAAGTAATTTAGGACCTCCTCCAAAAGATCAGTTTGACTTTCTAAAGGTTATACCTCTGGAACCTTCTATAAAGCATGAAATCTTTGACTCTTCAGAATTTATAATCTTTCACATCCATACCGTTTTTACACTTTGATAATAAATATATGTTGCTGTTTTGCTGCTTCCTTTTGTATCAACGACAATCCCTTGCAAAATTTTGATACTACTTCCATGGTTTATAAACAATTAACAAGCTAAGCATAGTGGCTTAACATCATTTTCCATAGTAAAATCACAATTGATCATTATTGTTCCTTGAGAAATATCCAAAGAGTTGAGAGAACATTCATGACATTTCTTAACAAATCAAGAATTGTAAAAGCGAAATACCTTGTACTTCCTGTGAACTAAGAGGAGCAAATGGCTGATTATCAAGTTTTTCTATGTCTGTGGACGACCTTCTTGATCTTTTCTTGATAATAAAGAATGCCACTATTGCTCCAACTACTAGAATGGATATCACTATTCCTGCAACACCTCCACCCCTTATACCTGATTTTCCACCGCCATCACTGCCCAAATTGCTGCCGTTCCCTCCGGATTTGTGATTTCTATTGGGGTTGTTTGCAGGTGTGCCAGGTGGAGGAGGGGGTGCAGTTCCTGAGCTCCATGAATTACCATTTGATCTGTTATGAAAGATTCATAAATCCCGACCACAATTAGATAGAACCCCCCAAAGAATTTGTAAAGATGAATAATAATTATTGGAATCTGAGACACTCACTGCACTATCCCTTTCAGCTGATTAGGAATCCAGCCAGTAAATTGGTTATTCTCAACATTCCTAAGCATGAAGGAATCAGCTTGATTTTCAACTAATGGATTTAACTCAAATTCTAGAACTGAGATGTAGGTATCAGCCACAATATCTATACATATTTGGGAAACAGAACTTACAGATCGCCAAGGGGAAGATTGGCGAGGACGTCAATAGTTCCTGTAAACTGGTTGTTCTGCAAATACCTGCATAATACAACAATGAAACTTCCATCTTTGGAGGAAGCTCAGGAAACAGAAATATGAAGTTTAACAACTCTTCTCTTACATTTTGTTCATACTAGTTAGTGACTGGAAGCTTTGAGGAAGATTACCCGTCATAGAATTAAAAGAGAAATCCCTGAAACATTAAAAAATCAATCAGAACTATGTGACAGAGAATGAGAAATTTCAAACTTATTTTTAAACAAGGATATGATAAGAGCAAGCCAAATCCAAGTAGCAAACTAGCTGAAATGGCATAACTTAATACTTCTGAAATCAGACCAAAGACATGATTCCCTTCTCCGCAGTACTGTGGGAAAGGGACCACATGTGTCTAAACCTCTTTCTCAAATAGAGACAACTTCTTAAATAATAAAATATGTTGAAGTGCTAGGATGACAGCTGTGTATTGTGGGAAGCTGAGAAACTTAGGCAAAAGACTGAGTGACTGGCAGTTACTTTAGCATAGTGTTAGTTGGGTAAAAGTTAGTTATAACAGATTTAGCTGCAGATTTAGAGTTAATTAAGGGAGCTGGTTCATGTTTATATATACACGTGTAAATAGCAGTAGAGGTAACTCATTGGAATTGATTTCCTTTTCTCTCAATACACAGTAAGATACAACTGTCCAGAAGCTTCTCTCCCTAGGCTTCATTTTCATTCTCTTAGCCGAGCTTCACATCCACTCAACAATGGTGGTTTTAACAGAATAAGTGCACTTTCATGATAACATTTGAGAACAGCAAACTACTCTCATTCAGATCGTAATAAGGCAATACCAAAACTCTGATGAAATGACAGGAGATGAATAGGACTTACAATGTGTTGAGAGCAGAGAGCGAGTCAAACGCGACAGTCACTGATCCTTGAATTTGATTGTGACTGACATTTCTACAACCAGATATAAAACGTCGCAGAGAATCATAAGGAGCCCCTAGAGAATGAAAAGAACCAAGTATCTTAATTTAAAACAAATATCAAATTTAACCATTTCACTTACAAGTATTGGAGGGAGGTCATCTGTGAAATGGAATAAGGGAGGCCACCACTAAAACCACTAGCAGCAAGGTTTCTGCATTGCAAGG
The DNA here is from genome assembly GCA_002018475.1 of Nicotiana obtusifolia. NCBI lineage: Eukaryota > Viridiplantae > Streptophyta > Magnoliopsida > Solanales > Solanaceae > Nicotiana > Nicotiana obtusifolia. Next base: position 30,561 of record MCJB01027259.1, read on the forward strand.
CAAGTTCTAAGAAAGATAAGAGGAAGAAAATAGAACAAGAAAGGGAGGAAGACATGTAAATAATCACACATACAATCTTTGCACATTTGGAGGAAGCTGGAAAGGTAACTGGCTCCCCATATTGTTATTCCCTATGTCACTGCAACATTCCCAAAGATGACCACATTCAAGAATTCAACATAAATCCAATTAATGAGGAACAAACGAAGAAGGCCATTCATCTTACAAATTGGTAACAGATTTTAGACTATCTAGTTGGAACCCCATTGAACCCGAGAGTCCAAGACCTGATATCTTGCTGAAGGAAAATGAAAAGAAAGGAAACAAATCATCAGAACACACCAAGTAAATAATTTCAAGAAACTGAAATAACATGGAGATGAAGACAAAAAAGTAAGACCAAACCCCACATTTCAGTTACTCTATTGCCAGAGCAGGTAATGCCTGTCCAGGACTCTCCACAAGGATCACCACCAGTGGCACTCCATTTTGTCAGTTGTGCTGGTGAGTTTAAGCTGGTATACAGGACTCTCAAAACAGATGCTGAAAATCAAAGTGCCGCCAACTAGATTATTTTAAAATCAAGACATATCTAACCGTGAAAGGAATTTAGTAAATAAAGAAATAGATACATATGAACTGAAAGTGTGGGAGAGGGTGGTGGAAGTGAGGGTGAGGAGGATGGTATCTCTATCCGACAACCAGTTCGGGTTCATGGCAGGTCGTTCGACTACGGAAGCGATCCACCTTATTAGGAGGTTGGTGGAACAGTATAGGAATAGGAAGAAGGATCTGCACATGGTATTTATTGACCTAGAGAAAGCGTATGACAAGGTCCCTAGGAAGGTTCTTTGGAGATGGCTGGAGGCAAAAGGCATGCCGGTTGCCTACATTAGGGCGATTAAGGACATGTATGATGGAGCTAAGACTCGGGTTAGGACTATGGGAGGCGACTCGGAGCACTTCCTGGTTGTCATGGGTTTACACCAAGGATCTGCGCTCAGCCCGTTCTTATTCGCTCTGGTGATGGACGCCGATACGACATATTCAAGGGGAGGTGCCATGGTGTATGTTGTTCGCTGATGATATAGTTCTGATTGATTAGACACGAGGCGGCGTTAACGAGAGGCTGGAGGTTTGCAGACAGGCCCTTGAGTCTAAGGGTTTCAAGTTGAGCAGAACTAAGACATAATACCTGGAGTGCAAGTTCAACGTTGAGCCGAGAGAAGCGGGCTTGGACGTGAGGCTTGGATCACAGGTCATCCCCAGGAGAGGCAATTTCAAGTACCTTGGGTCGGTTATCAAGGGGGATGAGGAGATCGACGAGGATGTCACACACCGTATAGGGGTGGGGTGGATGAAATGGAGGTTAGCATCTGGAGTTCTGTGTGACAAGAAAGTGCCACCGATACTCAAAGGTATGTTTTATAAAGCGGTGGTCAGACCGGCCATGTTGTATGGGGCAGAGTGTTGGCCTGTTAAGAACTCATATATCCAGAAGGTAAAAGTAGCAAAGATGAGGATGTTGAGGTGGATATGCGGGCACACCTAGGATGGATAAGATTAGGAATGAAGATATTCGGGAGAAGGTGAGTGTGGCCCCAGTGGATGACAAGATGTGGGAAGCGAGGCTCAGATGGTTCGGGCATGTGCGAAGGAGAAGCCCAGATGCCCCGGTCAGGAGGTGTGAGCGACGATTGGCCATGGCGGGTTCGAGAAGAAGGAGAGGACAGATTAAGAAGTATTGGGGAGAGGTGATTAGGCGGAACATGGCGTGACTTCAGATTTTCGAGGACATGGCTCTTGATAGGAAGGTGCGGAGGTCGAGCATTAGGGTTATAGGTTAGGAGATAGCTGATAAAGTTCATCTGGGTGGGAGGCTGGTCTGATAAAGTTTTGTATAGCGATTATTGTTGTGTCCACACTATTGTTTCATTTTTCATAGTATCGAGCCTTATTCATTGGTTTTTGCTATTGTTTTTCATTTATTTTCTAGTTCTTATGTTGTTGCTATTACTCATATGGTTCTGTTGATGGTACTGACATATTGTCTCTCTTGTCTCTTTTCGTTTCTCGAGTTGAGAGTCTTTTGAAAACAGCCTTTTTACTCTCCGGGGTAGGGGTTAAGGTTAGCGGACACTCTACTCTTCCCAAACCTTACTTGTGAGAACTCATTGGGTTTTTGTTGTATACATATGAACTGAGAAGTGAGAACAGCTCGAGAGAAGGATTTTAGATAGGACAAACTGTTAAAAGAATGTGCAGCTACGACGCCTTGACCAGCATGGTACAAAGTGGTGAGCAACTTAACAAAACCATTACTGTGAAACTCTTTGGATCATCAGCGGTCCATAAGTAAATTACATAGCTTTGTCAAGTCTTTGATCAACTTCAAACTCAATGTTCTTTTGTCCCCCCCCC
>MCJB01027259.1:38992-90272 GCA_002018475.1 Nicotiana obtusifolia
GGGGGGGGGGGGGGGTGATCCACCTCGACTAGGAGAGGCATTGGCGTTGTGTCGTCGTCCAATGCTTCGGAGCTTTCGTGGATAACTTTTATGAGATTGGTCGGGAGGTCACTCATTATTCTCGTTCTTCCTTCTTTGTTATTTGCCATATTGGATTTATGCATGCAAAGAGAAAAAAGATCTTGTTTTTCTTTTGGTTGTTTTTACGTTAGTAACCAGTGCCGACTGTATATCTAGACGAAACTAAAGAACTTAACTAGAAAATCCTCATAGACGGGGCCAAATTGTTTGGCCAAAAAGTGTAACTTTCGGCTAAACTATTATATTTAAGTAATACTGGGTTAAATCTAGTTAAGGATAATATCATTAGATGCAAATCTTGGAAACGTGTGGAAGATGGGGACAGATCCCATAAAGGGTTGATGATAATAAATACAAAATATTCTTAAAGTATGGGCAACAATGGATGTGTAACTAACAATAATAGTAATAAATGACATTTAAGTAAATAGGGAGAATGATTCATCCAATAATGGTTGGACGAATATTTTCTCCTGACAATGATGAGTGACAGAAAGATCCAAGATTTATTCGAACAATCCTCGGATCTGGTGGAAATGTGTGGAATAATATGAACAAGAATCTTTATCAAAAGGTAATCTTTATATTTTTATCAAAGAGAGGGAATCTTCTTCTCAAAAGTATTCTTATCAAAATGAATATTACATGCCTCTATTTCTCTTTCTTTTTTTCTTATATCTTTGACACATATACCTAGCAAACCCTAATGGTACAAATGCAGAAAATATTCACTAGAATATTCTTTTTAATATCTTATTTTGAAAATTAGCCGCTGCTATCCCATCAACGATGCTCAACCTCGACTATCATTGCCTTCTTTATCGCGAACCTCGCTATCCCCTGACCGTCCTCGACCGATTCATTCGTTAACGATACATTACCCTAAATATTTTAGAGCGGACTTTGACCTATACAAAACTAAATAACAGAAAGATAGGCAACGGAATTTATGGGCTAGGCCTAAACATCCCAAATGATTTCAACAGAGTTACTTCTTTTTTCATTCTTTAATCTAATCTAATTATCTAATGCACTTCCCAAAGTATGACTGATGATTCAAGAATTTATCAAACATATAATAGAAATCATTTCACGTTATTTCCCTTATTTGTAGCGTAACGCAATCAGCGGGTGTTGGTTGCGTAATGGCCAATGACATTCCCTCATGGGTTGCTAGATAAGAACCGTTGTCCCAAATCCCAAAATATTCTATTTCGATAAAACATATGGCCCACACCTGCCTGCGTCATAACTCTTACCTAGGATTTCTGTATGTTCTTCTCACGACCATTCACAATAAACCTGTAGCTGTGTCTGGTACACCAACTGTTTCCAATTTATGTAAACATTTATTCCCCGATTTTAATTTTGATCAAATACTTTGATTTGATATGAATTTTAAGAAAAAACAAAATTTTAAAATTTAAGGTCTTAAAAATTTAAAGAATAAAATTTTTATTGGGCTATATATTTGTGTGATTATAAAAGTTTCTCATTAAAGATAAAATAAAAAATTTAAAATTAAATCGGGAGAATAATATAAAATATTTGGTGTTGTAAATTAAAATGTGTATATTTCTTGTTTTTGACAAATGGATCCAAATTATAGGTACAAATAATTAGACCGGTGGATAATAAAGATACTCAAATTATTCATGCATTTTTGGATGTGGTCACTTTTGGGAGAATTTCTATTTTTTCAAACTTGAGAAACCCGCAGTTTGAATCTTTGTAAATGTAAAAGTTAAACTCATTGGTTATCCATTAAGTATCAATTGTTAAGTGGATAATATGGATCTTTTCCATATTTGACCAATTTTTAATAAATTCATTATCTAACCCAATTTTAGCAGATAATATTGATATATAATTATTCTTTTATATATCCATTTTGCCACCACTTTTCATACTATATTTTTTTATCGATAAAAACTTACTTTTATCCGGTATTTATATAAACTATATTAATTTATTATGATCGAATATTTTTAATAATGAGATAAGAATATATATTAGTTATTCGTGATTAAGCGAGAGAGCCTATGTGCAAACACATATTACATATATGTATTGATTTGCTATATACTAATTGAGTAAGTTCTTGCTAAGGATATAAATGATGATAGATTTTTAGTGATACGTTTTGAGTAATAATATTTGACAACAATAGAGTTGGCTGAAACAAGTACTATATATATATATATATATATGGCACTTTAAATAATGACCTTTTTTTATATCTAAATATGTTTTAACTATAAATTTTCTATTTTACGTTTACAGCTTGTTTGGAGGGTTGTTATGTATCGTTTCATGATGTATCATACAATATTGTATTATATTGTACTGGTTTTGATATATACAATATATGGATAGATTGTATTATTCTCTGTTATTTCATGATGTCATGCACCAACAATATGAAGAATAAAACTTGCAATATTATAAAGAAAAAGTAAGGTACAAGGTGGAATTATTATATAAAAAGGTAATGTAAAGGATAAAATAAGATTATTTAATAATATAGAAGGGCAAGATGAGATTAAAAAATAAAGAAAAACACGACCACACCAAATCAGTCGTTCCAAAAAATGGCACTTTTCGTTGTTATGTAACGACGGATTTAAAGATACGATATAATATAATTTAAATAACAATCCACACAAATATTATATTTAATGTAACAATACAATACAATACAATACAATACAACAGGTAACAATAACAAGTTGTTAATGACAATTTTATAAGTATAGAAATCTCGTTGCATATTTAAGATTTCATACTGTAAGAATACTTTGATTTGTATAAAAAAATCCTTCTTTCTTTTTTAATTTTGCATCCAATCAAATATTGTTATATAAAATAATAATATTTACAAAAGATAGAACTCCTAATAAGAAACTTTTACCTAAAAAATGATAGACGTTATTTTTTTCCTTTTCAACAAAAAATATTTTTAATAATTCAAGACGACCAAAGGGATGAGCATTCCATTTTTTTTGTAAAAGTTATTTTTTTCCACTAAAATTATTGGCTATAGAAGATCATTTTCCTCTCTTGATTTTGCGTTTGCCATACCGTGGAGAGGCACGAAAAATACTTTAAAAAGAGAAAAGAGGTACTCACCTATTAAAACGATATATTTCGTGTGTTATTGTCGAACAATTTTTATTTTGTTTTGAACTGCCCATGGCAGGGGAAGGGTCCGAATGTCAATCCTACACGTGACAACACGTGACTGCTGACTTATCCACATTCCACAGAAGTACTATAAATTCACATTTAATCATCCCAAGAAATGTATCAATCAACAATTCTACGTACACTTAGGAGAATAGTACGTTATATAGTATCTTCAAACAGTCAAAAATTTAAGAAGTTGACTGGACTAGACTGTGTTTAATTCTCCACATGGCCACTATTACAGAGAATGTTCGGTTCTTGATTGTGAAGTCCGAAAATGGAGGAATCTGGGACCTCATACGCTTCGGCATATGGGGAGATAAAGAAAGTGGCGCTAATTTTCTTGAATATTCTAGTACTGGTGATCATGATCATGTACTTGAAGAAGAAGAGTTACTGCCCGACGACGATGAGGTGGCAGATCATAGATGGGTTATATTTGTGTCGATTTTAGTGAGGAAGATATTGAAGGTTTTTGGCAAGCCAATGGAATGGACTGGCGCTTTTCTGGAGTTTATGCTGAATCTCTTCTCTCTCAATGGCAGCAGCTTTCTTGGTTTACTTTACAATATCTTGCATGGTAATGATTCCATATTCACACTTCTTTCCTTTTTCTTGAAGCTCTTAATATATACATACATGTAAGCAGTGGACTATACATATACTGGGAGTATAAAAGGTTTTTATGGTTAGTGCAATTTAACCGGCTCATTTCTTACCACAAATTTCAACATGGTATTAGAGCGGACAGAGAAGTCATGGGTTCGAGCCTCACCGCCATCCAATATTTAAAAAAAATTTCACGTGCTTGGCTCATAAAAATTAAGAATCAAGCCCGCACGCGAGGAGGCTTGTTAAAGACATAATTAAGTAAATAAAAGTGTGTAACTCTCTAACATGGTCACACATTTCGACAATTCTACCTGCAAGTAGCCTTCTTCCAAGTAATTAGTTCAATAGTAATTTGTCATGGTTATCTGTAGTGACCTGATAGCGTAAAAAATTATTTTACATTAATGTTGATGTATAGAAGCTAAGCTCATCGAATATATATAGATATATTGATAGACTTATACACCCCACACACAAACTTTACATGTATATATGAATTAGATTGTGTGTGTGTTATATAATTTTACATGTATATAGCTATGTAGTTGAGTATTTACAGTAAGAGTTAAGAATCTTTGTTCATGAGTTGTATAACAAATACCACACGTTCCATATGGTGCTGATTTTGCTTTCAATGATATAAAAGTAGCTTTTCTAATTGTGATTCTAAAGTACAAATGTTGCAAGGAAACAGGAAAGCTGATGACACCACAGAGAGGTTCTGAAACTTTCATAAGTACTATTGGCCATGTGGATGGGCGCATAAACTTATACAAGACTGAAATTTTAACCAAGGAAATTGATCAACCTGATTTCGGAGATAAAAAGTTTCCCGTCGGAATAGGACACAGACCTCTTATGGACCTATGTATAATGGCTTCGAAGTTAGCCTATGAGAATGAAAAAGTTGTTAGGGATGTTATAAATCTTCACTGGAAGGTATACTTTAGCTTGTTTATTATTTTCTTTACCATTTTTGTGGTACTATTTTTACATTTGCTGATCCAAGATGATGCTTTACTTGGTATTTGTTAACATTTATGTTTACATTCTTTCCCCAAAACAGATGCATTTCGTTGGTTTTTACAACTGCTGGAATGGTGAGAACTCAAGTTGTATTGTTAATTTCAAAAGATTTAACACTTGTGATTGTATATATATTTGCTCTCTTCCTCTGTGTGTTTATTGGGACAGATTACCAGAAAGAGAGGTCCACACAAGTATTTATATTATGCGATAAGCCAAAAGATGCAAACTTGATTTTGATCAGCTTCAGAGGTACGGAGCCATTTGATGCTGATGATTGGATCACTGATTTTGACTATTCCTGGTATGAGATTCCAAAATTGGGAAAAGTACACATGGGATTCTTGGAGGCCTTAGGTTTAGGAAACAGAGGAAATACTTCCACGTTTCACGAACAACTCTTCGTTAAAAATGCAAAATATACCAATTCAGAGAATGCTGAGGCAAACAGTGGATCAGACCAATCATCCTCCGACTCAGAGCAGCCGCCAAAGAAGACCGCTTACTACGCTGTTAGAAACAAACTCAAAAGTTTATTAAAGGAGCACGAGAATGCTAAATTTGTCGTTACAGGTCATAGCTTAGGAGGAGCGTTGGCTATACTATTTCCTTCGGTGCTAGTGATGCACGAGGAAGTGAAAGTCATGCAACGATTATTGGGTGTATACACGTACGGGCAACCTAGGATCGGGAATAGGCAGTTAGGGAAGTTTATGGAAGCACATTTGGAACATCCAGTGCCTAAGTACTTTAGAGTTGTTTATTGCAATGATCTTGTTCCGAGGTTACCTTATGATGATAAAACATTCCTGTATAAGCATTTTGGTATTTGCATGTATTACAACAGCTTATACATTGAGCAGGTAAACATCAATGCCCTATTGTCTGCATTTATCTCCTCTTTTGTCTTCTGAATGCTGCTGTAAATTTATTTACTTTTCGTCTCTCAGAAAGTGGATGAAGAACCAAACAGGAACTTTTTTGGGCTGCGATTCGTGTTACCAATGCATCTGAATGCTGGTTGGGAGTTCATTCGAAGCTTCACCAATGGTTACATATATGGATCTGAGTACAAGGAGAGTTGGGATTCAGTACTGCTTCGGTTTGTAGGCCTTTTTGTTCCAGGCATTTCTGCTCACAGTCCAGTTGATTATGTGAACTCCATAAGACTTGGAAGGGAGAGAAGTATTCAAATGTTATCCTTTTAGAAATTACTATTACTTGATGGAAATGAATCAATAAGGTTGATTTTATTATGAGTTTTGTACTGCAGCACAAGTATCAAATGTTGTTGATTTTGAAGGTATCTTTTAGCATTTACGTCTTGAAAAGAAACTCAATAGAGTTTTTGTTGTCTTGAATAATGTTTTATGTTTACGCATCACTACCTGCATAAGGTAAGGGTAAGGTGTGCGTAGTCACTACTCTCCCTAGACCCCACATGTGGGAATATAGTGGGCATGTTGTTGTTGTTGTTTACACATCAATTTTAGGTGTTGTAATTGCAAGAATTATAGCACCAGCTATGAGTTTTCGACTGAATGTATTAATAAGATGACATTCAAAGGGTTGTAGATTGGATTTGTTCCTGTAACATTATTGAATAAATCTTATTTCAATGATTACATGTTAGATATGTTTGAATATGAAGATGAATTGCATCAGTTGATTTTTTATTCTACAAATCTTCAGCCAGGAAACAAGTACTTGTCTGTGATCAGTTAAAACTGAAACTAAAATGTTCAAAAGTTTACATCCATATATCAGTATCCCCTTTTGGATGTTACCTGCCTTAAAAATAAAATGAGAAAACTGCTCTTTCTGAAAATCTGCCAAAAGATTATGAAATTTCAGAAACTGAATCAGTAAACAGATTAAATGCCCCTTCTTATGGAGCTTTATTATCACATATTTGATTTGGTTCTAGCTGTCATATAAAGTGGTACAACAAATTAAAAGCTAGACAAAATGTCCCGGGATTATCTTGACTTCCCTCGTAGAAACCTCAGTTAGAAACACCCTCGACACGGTTGGTACATAAGATCATGAACAGCATTGCCTCTTGACATGTCTCTCGTGGAGGCATGAAATAAGATTTACTCTCGAGACAGCATCATTGGACAAGTTTGTTGTAGGAAGAGATGGGATCTGTTGCTCGCGGATTCAAACTGTATGAGCTGTTTGAATTTTGTTAAAGTCCAGATTCTTTAGTCTTGCTACTGATTCAATATGACCTCTCAATGTATACAACTCTCTTAGCCTGCAAAGATTTATAGACACATAGAAAATCAGCCAAGCAGTGCATTCAACTGTCAGTTTGAAAGCACAACGTCTCAAATAGAGAGAAGGTAAAACCTTACCTGCACCCGGTGTTTACACCAAACCAAGAAATTTAACTTAGTCGTTGAAAATTAACGTGAGACTCAGTGGCGAAGCCAGGAATTTCCCTAAGTGTGTCCAAACTTGAAAGAAGTAAAATAATTCCGACAAAAGGTGTTCAATATATGTTATATACCTCTAAAACCTAATATTTTTACCTATATGCCCAGTGTAATTTTCTGACGAAGAGACTTACTAGAGTGTAGCTTCACCCCTGGTGAGACTACATGTCACTTAACCATGACTAAGTGAAAAATGTGTGTATGCAAGACACCTGTCTTTCATTCATTGGTTTTGATGTTAACACTGATGCGGATAAGATCTGTCAAGACAATGTATTCAGGAGACCTGGTTATTTCTGCTCGACGCTTAGCTTGTTCAGCAATCATAGAAGGTCCCCTGCTTTTAGTTTCAAACTCAGGTGCTATTACCCCTTCTAGAGTTCTCACAGAAAGCACCCACTTGGCCTCTCTGTCTTCCTTTCCGTAGTCCTTTTTAGATGTAAAAGCAGTCTATCCAAACCAAAAAAAGAAAGAGAAATGAATGACTGTAAACTAAGAAATCATAGTCTTTGCATCTAATGACAATGAAATCCAAAAATTTTCTGCTGACCTTATCAAAAAGTAGGTTCCAGGCTTCTCCAGTCAGACCATAACGAACAGTGAATTTAATTATATCTAAGGGAATATAGAAAATAAGACTATATAACCATATGACTCCTGCCCATCCCCAGCCGATGCCACTAATTGACGCAAATTCAATATGTGCATAAACTGCTATCAAGGTAGCAACCTGTACAAATGAAAAACAACAAGTTTAAACTCAAACAATGAATGGAGTTGGGAGTTATAAATTTGGTACCCCTTACCAGTTGGGCAACCACAAATGCAAACATCAAAAGAAGCCCTGGTCTCTCTATAAATGACCAACTCTGACTGCGCGTGACAAATATTAGCGCCTGGCTAATAATACTGACTTGCAGATATATGGCTGCTGAGATTTCTTCAGTATTTCCACTTATAGATTTTACATGGAAGTGAGTCTACATGTAATAAATAGTTAACTAAGTAACTGAAGTAATTGAATGAAGTAACTGAAGTTAACTAAGTTGGAAAAACTAAGAATAATAATACCTCAAAGAATTGAGTGCTGTCTGCAAGCCAGTAAAACAACACAGTAACTAAAGCAAGATAGGTGCCAATTACAATGCCAGTTGCAAAGATCTCGTTAAGCTTCCAACTGTCCGGTCCTGGAGATGGTTTAACGCGATCTTTGGAAATAGTCATGATAGTACCTATCGATAAAGCAGAGAAAAATACGAATTGCATCATGACCTTGCTATGCTTTCAGATAGGTGTAAGTCTAAGGAGAAAGTGACAGAAGCGAGGAACTATGTGTGGTAATAAGGATTACAAGAAGTCCTTCCCGAATAAATTCATATAAAAAAAAGGGCAGCCCGCACTGAGCTCTCGCTATGGGCCGGACCACAAGGGTCTATTATATGCAGCCTTATCCTGCATTTCTGCAAGAGGCTGTTTCCACGACTCGAACTCGTGACCTCCTGGTCACATGGCAACAACTTTACCAGTTGTGCCAAGGGTCCCCTTCCCCGAATAAATTCATACAAGATTTTGAATTGGTGCTCCCTTAGTTGCCATTTTAGTTGAATATGAACTTCTAAAATAAATAGCCATAGGATAAAACCTTACCATCATTTAGGATTGCAATTATCAGTACCATGAATGGAGGAAAGTCATATTCCCATATTAGTGCCAGAAGCATGAAACCAAGCTGCAGAAAACATAAGGTTTATCGCATAAGATCATAAAGTTAAGACTATCGAAATAGCTAAAAATAAAACAGTTAACAGGAACTCGATGCTTTACCACAATTCGTATGGTTATGGAGACAGCATAAATCTGCATTATTAGGATTAGCAACCCATTAAATGAAGTTAGAAAGGCAAAGAGAGCAAATAAGATCTAGACAGGTGTATCGAAAACACACAAATTGTGGATTTGACGTAACTGTATAATTTTTCATTCTTTGAAATATAGCCCTGCTAGTCAAAACAGCACTGACAATCACACTTAAGCCAGGCTCAGTCAAGACAAGATCAGAAGCACTCCTAGCAGCATCCGTAGCATCAGCGACTGCTATACCAATATCTGCTTTCTTGAGCGCTGGGGCATCATTTACTCCATCACCAGTCATTCCAACTACGTGCTCGTTCGCTTGCAGGATCTTTACTATCTCATATTTGTGTTCTGTGTATAATATGGGAAGAATAATTGACATGGAACAGAAAATGATTTTGAACAGCTATAGCACTAAAACAGAAGCACAAGGAGAGATTACTCTGAACTTGAAGAATGGATGATGCTACAATACTGTTTTGAAATTAAGGGGAATTAAGTATAGAACAACGTCGTTATACTTAGTCGAAGTTACCAGGGAATACACCAGCAAAGCCATCTGCTTTTTCAATGAGCTCGTCAACTGGTAGAGCTTCATTTTCATCCTTGTCACGACCAAACAATGAAAATGAGGGGTACATATTTGTTCCCATTCCAAGTCGTCGGCCTGTTTCCTTTGCAATGGCCAATTGATCACCTGTTCTGGGCACAAAACAAGTTAGCATAGAACTAGTTCTACTAGCCGCCTAGATAGTCTTTTACTTTTCAAAAGAAAAATATGTCATGGATGTGAACATTGACTGCTCTTCTAATGTTATTCTTCTATTTCGCTTTTCTTTTATATTTTCTAATCTTTGTTTTATAACTTTTTCACCTGTCATCATATACTTCATCGTAAATATCCATGCCTATGCCATTTGTATTCCTCAGAAGAGATTGTAGGAAGTTTGCTAAAAAGAAAGTAAAATGAAATTTGACATGTTTCTGCTTTCCCCAATTAGGTGAACCATGATAAATATGAGAACTAACCATGTTATTATGTATGCACATTAGCCAATTAATATTAAGTTATATACCTGTAATCATCTTAACGCAAACTCCTAAATTGAGTGCTCTGAGGATGGTCTCAGCACTATCGTGCCTTGGTGGATCAAACAATGGAAGCAATCCACAAAATGCCCAAGGCCCTCCGGTACTTTCCTTTGATTTTTCTGGAATTTCCTGTAATAATCATAGCATATAGACGATATAAGCTTTCTTACAGGAGAATTGTGTGCTGAGAATCAGGAATGTATCATAAAATTCTATACATTGGCTTATGCATATGGCTAGTTTTGATACAATAAATACAAAGATCAACCTTCCATTTGCCTAATTTGTTTTTGTCAAATGTTTTTACATACTTACTAATCTCGACTTCAATTAACATGACAAACTATAGTAACTATATTCAGTGACTTGTAAGTTGTAATTGTAAAAACCATTACCTGAAAGGCAACAGCTAGAGAGCGTAACCCCCTTTCGGCAAACCTGTCAATGATTGCATGCATTTTCGCAGCTATCTGTTGCTTCTCTTGGCACAAATCCAGTATCTGAGTTTCAGGAGAAAAGGCAAACATGAAATAGAGGTAGTTATAAGGGCAATAATCACACCAAATTCTCAAGGGGACGGAAACATAAGCAGAAAGGAAACTTATTTTATTCACTACAGACATGCATCCATTGGCTGAGAAAAGAGAAAATATGGTCAAATTTTATAGCTTCTTTTTGCTTTAATTTTCTCTTGGCAATTAGTAATAACTCAAAACAGTTTCCCGGCAAACTACTAATAATGTAAGTTAATGTGATTATCAAATATTAGGTGCCAGTTACTTGGGCTAGAGAGATACCGTTGCTTTGAGAAAGGAGGTTAACAAACTGATCATAATAAACACAAAAACCTTAAATCATTTAAATGACATCAGCACCTGTTCTGGAGCTCCTTTGCTGACTCGATACCACTTGCCATCTGAATCAATGTAGGTGATTGCAGTCCGTTTATCCACAGGATTGAATGGAAGGAAATGCACTTGCCTGATATTTGCACGCGCCTGCATATACGAATGTAACTATAATTTTTGTCGTAATGCCCTAAAAACTATTCAATAAATTCCGTCGCTAAAGAAACGATGAGGTCCCAAGAGGGCATTAGGCTTCACCTCCTTTGGATCAGCAAGCATGTTGATAATTGCTGCATCAATAGCGTCCTGATTTTCCAATCTTGATGCTCTAGCAGCAAGTAACACAACCATATCTTTGTCCATATCTCTTTGGAACACCTGTTTAGGAAAAGTTTTGATTAAAGAATTCACAGGAAGAGAAGTCAGATGAAAAAGTCGTGTACCTCAATGAGATTCCTATCGACAGTGAGGCGATTCAGGGTCAGCGTCCCTGTCTTGTCACTGCAGAGTACATCCATACCGGCCATCTCTTCAATTGCCGTCATCCTTTTTGTAATAGCTCCCTGAAGTTAACAAGGACAAAAAGTAAAAAAAATTATTAGAGTACAGTCCGAAGGACAAATTACACGTTAGCTCTTGAGATCATTCGGATGAGATGTGATGCATTATTATTAGTCTAGAGAAGATAGACGAATTTTATGACATTTTCAGAATACTGACAAGCGTGTACCTGTTGAGAGAGTCGATGGGAGCCAATAGCGAGTGTAACTGATAGGACTGTTGGCATAGCTATTGGTATTCCACCAATTAAGAGAACAAGAAGGTTGTTAATTCCAGTCCTATATGAACGACGCTGAACAGCGTACATGATAATGATTTCAAGTATCATTCCCACAGCTATTGAGCATATGCAGAAATTTCCAATGGAAGCAAGGACCTGCAGTGAAGCGTGCAAACTTTTAAATCAGGAAAAACTCGAGTAGAACAGCTTCTATTCTATCTCTACTCTCGGCTTCGTTCTCAGCATAACATAAAATTCTCAAAATTGAAGAATTAAGAAAGAACTAAGTATCATTGAATTTTCTTTTCTAACCTTCTGGAAGTGACCACTGACTTCAGTAGAGTCAACGAGATGTGCAGCTTTTCCAAAGAATGAGTTAACTCCAGTGGCGATTACTACAGCTTCTATTTCTCCATGTTTACAAGTAGATCCAGAAAACACTTCATCTCCTGTCTTTTTCGTGACGGGTAGAGATTCCCCAGTAAGAGCTGACTGCAAGAAAACCGTATTAATTAACCATACTTAAGTAACAAATTCCATATTCCAATAAACTGAAAGGCTGTCATGGTACTATTTTTCGGATAAGGAATTGCCTGATCAACTTTCAAAGGATCTCCTTCGAGCAATCGAGCATCTGCAGGGATGATATCACCGAGCTTTATGCTAATGATGTCTCCTGGCACTAAAATAGCAGCATCTTTTTCTTGCCACCTCCCATCCCTAAGAACCTATATATGCAGAAAGGGGATATTTTACATTTTAATTATTTAGTATAACGCGACACTGTGACAAGAGCAAACCTTAGTTCTAGGAGCTAAATGTGCCATTAGAGCTGCTGCAGCATTCCCGGCATTATTTTCCTCTATAAAGCTAATTGTTGAATTTATCAACAACAGACAAATAATACCAACAAAGTCCTGCCAATCAGGACCTTGCCCCTGAAATTTCATGAACGAAAAAGATACTCCGATAAAGATCTGTATTGCAAGAAAAGTTGTAACTGATCAACTGCAAACCAATTTGTAGTAAACGTAAACTCACTCCGCCATTAGCTAGTCCAATAGCCATGATTGCTGCTGCTTCCATCACCCAAGACAATGGATTCCACATGAAACTAAGAAACTTAATAAACTTGTTCTCCTGCATCAATATATTAGTACCACTTTTATGATCTAGACAAGCATTGATGTTTGGTGTAAAAGATATATAATTCTATGTAAATCACCTCATATTTGGCTTTTGTTTTATGAAATGGGGATGTTAATTGCTTCGATTCATGTTAATGTAATGTGTTCGTATGTATAGGAATGAGTCGGGAACAATTGGGGGCAAAACAGGCAAGAAACGAGCCAAAACGAGACGAAAACAGACGAAAAGGCATTGGGCGCCACAGGCAAGCGCCTGGCGCCACCTGTGGCGCTGGAGGCAGAGGCTGAACAAAACTCACTAGACGTAGCGCCCTGGGCAGCGCCTGGCGCCAGCCAGGGCGCCGACTTCGGGAAACTGTCCTAGTCCGTCTAGGAGTCCACTATTTCGACCCTACCCCTTCCCAACTCCTATATAAACACCTCCAAGCCCAATAGGAAGGGGGAGAACGGGATTTGGGAGCCAAGAACGCTATGGAACATTGCACAGAAGCAATCAATCTTCAGTTCTTCATCTCTGTCTAGTATTTTTATAGTTTTTCAATACTTCATATGTTGATTATTCTGAACATAAGTGGCTAATCACCCCTTGTTTTGGGGTTGTGATTAGCCATGAATATTGTGATTCGAAGTTGACAATTCCTTGTTTATAATTCATAATCATATGGCTGTTTCTTCAATTCTATGCCTAATGGCTTAATTGTTTTGGCCATCAATTACGTTCTATCAATTATCTATGCTATGTTTGGGAAAACTATGTTTAGATTAGAAAAGAATTGAAGAAAGCACGTTCTTAACCTTTTAAGGGGGGCGGATTCGTGGTTAGGATAGGAATATACTTAATCACTATGCTTAATTGAATATCGTGTTTTTATTGCATTCTTGATAGATTAATTCCATAGGAATATAGGTGTTAATCTTATTGAGAATAGACGAATAGTACTTCGGAAGAAGGCTATGAGTATGTTTATCGATTAATTAGCAACCATACATGAATTATATGAACAGGAAGTCAATTAGAACATAATAGGATTGGTACACAACCCTGGAATATTTGTTTTATTGATTACACAACACGTAATTTGTTCTTAGCAATTATTAGATATAAATTAGAATTATAAGTTAGAATAATCCATCTATTGAATTCGACTTTTGCTTGTTTAAATAACAATATTAGTCTGTTAGAAAGTAGATAGTTTGAGTCCATGTGGGTACGATAACCTGGACTTACAATCCTATATTACTTGTCGACCGCGTATACTTGCGTGTGCGTTAGGGAGCAACAAGTTTTTGGCGCAGTTGCCGGGGACTTAAAATTTACTACTTTACCAATTTCAGCTTATATTGGTTATTTATTCGAGTCACTAATCGGCTTACGTTGTTTGCACACACAGGCTCTTCTATTGAATGCGGAGGAGTAGAAGCGCAAACAACTTTCTTCCTTTTGATCCAGAAATTGAACGAACACTACACAGAGTAAGAAGGGAGATAGAAGCCAGAACCAGAATTAACAGAGAGTTGGACATTGTTGTTCAACCACAGCCAATTGAGATGGCGGGTAACACGGAAAGAGCAGTAATTGAAGCTGCAAGACCAAATCTTGCCAACATGACTCAGGCGATTGTCAAGCCTGAAATCACAGGGCACTTTGAGTTAAAACAGTATATGGTGCAGCTAATCCAGTCTACAGGGCAGTATGTGGGACTGTCGCATGAAGACCCACAGACATATTCAGAACTTTTTGGAAATCATGGACACTTACAATTATCCGAATGTGTCTAAAGATTATGTGAGGTTGACATTGTTTCCCTTTTCTCTATTAGGGGAAGCAAAGGAGTGGTTGCAAAAGGAGCCTGCTAACTTTATTTACACATGGGATGACCTGGCTAGAAAATTTCTGATCAAATTCTTTCCAACCAAGAAGACCAAGTCACTAAGAAGCCAGATTTTGGGATTTGAACAACAGGAAGGAGAAACTCTTGGACATGCATGGGAAAGGTATAAGAAGCTACTAAGGGACTGTCCACACCATTGTCAGACAGATGAGATCCTGGGACATACGTTCGTTGATGGGCTAGATGAAGCTTCGAAAAAGAACCTTGACTCAGCTTGCGTGGGCAGTTGCATGACCAAGCCGTATAGTGAAATCCAACTCTTGCTGAACAACTTCACTGCCAATGATCATAATTGGCAAGGTGACGGTGACTCGCGTAGAGCCATTAAACAAAAGGGAGCTGGGTTGATCGAATTGGATGACCTTGCAGCTGTGAGAGCAGAGATGGCTAAACTGGCCAATCAGATGAACAGAATGATGATGTAGCAGGTTCAACCAAGACAGCAGGTCCAACAATTGTCATTATGCTGTGAAATGTGTGGTGACAACCACACGAGTGATATGTGCCCCACAAATTCGGAATCCATATATTATGTGGGACAACAAAACAGGGGGCCCGTAAATCAGAATACACAATATGGAAATTCCTACAATCCAAATTGGAGGAATCATCCCAAATTTTCATGGGGTGGTCATCATCATCAGCAGCAGAATCCAGGATGACCGCAAGGGCATTATAATCAGCCACAAAGGCAACCTCCACAATCAGATGATAATACGAATGAGTTGTTAAAGCAGCTGGTGCAGGATAACAAGCAATTCAGAACTGAATACCAAACCCTCACCACAACAGTGAGGAATCTGGAACGACAGTTGGGACAGCTGGCCGGGGCTCAAAATACTCGACCAGCTGGAGCACTACCCAGCGATACTGAAGCTAACCCAAGGGCAGCACTGAATGTTGTATCATTAAGGAACGAGAGACAGTTGGAAGAGGTAGAATCGAAAAAGAAGAAGCAGGTGACCTTTAATGATAAGCCAATCACCATAGAAACAACAGCAGAGAAAGCTAAAGAAGTTGAGAAGCCGGTTGAAGAGGCAGGAGCTAAGCAACCTCCAAAACTAGTTGCAAGGCCCCCACCTCCATTTTCACAGAGGCTACAAAAGTTGAGAGATAATGAGGCATACAAAAAATTCCTTGAGATTTTGAAACAGGTACAAATCAACATTCCATTGGTTGACATATTGCAAGAAGTGCCTAAATACGCAAAGTATATCAAAGATATTGTGGCCAATAAAAGGAGATTGACTGAGTTTGAGACAGTGGCACTCACCGAGGAGTGTAGTTCTAGAATTCAAGGCAAGCTACCACAGAAATTGAAGGATCCGGGCAGCTTCACTATTCAAATTTCAATTGGGAAACATGCTGTAGGAAGAGCGTTATGCGATCTTGGAGCGAGTATAAACTTGATGCCACTCTCAGTATTCAGACAGTTGGGGTTGGGTGATCCACGCCCAACAACAGTCACCCTACAGCTAGCTGATCGCTCCCTCGCTCAGCCCGAGGGAGTAATTGAAGATGTCCTGGTCCAAGTTGGCTCATTTATATTTTCGGCTGACTTCATCATCCTAGATTACGAGCCACATCAGGACGTCCCATTTATTTTGGGGCGTCCATTCCTAGCCACCGGCCGCGCCATTATTGATGTCTGCGAAGGTAAAATGACGATGAGAGTGGGTGATCAAGAAGAAGTGTTCAATGTTTATAAACCGCTCCGGTTGCCTACCCATTATGAGAAATTAGCAATGATCTCGGTGGTGGAGAATACTTCCACATCACTAGTGCCTTACATGATTCCGGTTGATCCTATTGAACGAGGATTGCTTGGGGAGATGGAAAAGAGTCTGACGAAAGAAATTAAGAAAGTACCGGATATTTCCGGCAATTATGTCCTGGGGCTCAGAAAAGCAGAAGAATGGGAAAGGCCTGTCACTCTGACCCATCTCAGGCCATCTGTTGAAGAAGCTCGAAGGCTAGACATCAAGCCAGATTGATAGCAATAATCTTAGTCGTGCCGCGACATTAAATCAGGCGCTTGTTGGGAGGCAACCCAATTTTTATCGCTTTTCTAGTTTAGCTTCTTAATTTACCCTTTTTAGAGTAGATACAATAGTACAATTGATGTAGAGGTGTAAAAATTATTAGATGTAATGTTGTACGACATATAAGTGGTACAACAGTCCAAAAAAAAAAAAAAAAATTCGGGAAACAACTCCCAGGCCAGCGCCCGGCGCTGCCTGGGGCGATGCAGGCAGAATATGCCACGATTTTAAGTGTGGGGTTGGGATACTATGGCTCAACACTTGTACTTATGCTTCGATTTTAAGTGTGGGGTCATGTGACGACGAGCATGCCAACCTATGGCATATGTTTTGAACATTGCTCACATTCCTGTTTACTTGTGTTGCAGGATAATATGGCCCGTGACAACATTAGCAAAGGTACAAGCGTTGGATCCTCCTCCACCACCTCGCCGGTCCCCTAAAGAAAGCGTAAACAGGGAGTTTCCTTCTCACCCTGCTCTGTTTTACATGTTTGCATGCATCGAGGGTGATGCATTGTTTAAGTGTGGGGTGGGGAAATACCTGTGTTGTGAGTTTTGTGAATGTATGTATATCATGTGTGATTTAGTTTTATTTTGGTCTTTTTAATAGTTGTATTGTTATTATTCTTTAGTGTATAAATTAATTTTTAATGTATAAACTGCCAATTTTTGAAAAATTTTCAGATTTTTTCCGACGATGGGTCATTTTCTTGAGGGATAAAATTTGATTAAAAACAACAAAAAGATTTTATTTTTAGGTTAGTTAGGTAATATTACTTGGTTTTTCTTAGGCACCGGTTCTTTTCCAAGGATGTAGCTCGAACCGGGCAATTTTAAATTTTTTTCTTTTAGGATTAGTCTTAGGGACTGGGGTACATTGCAATACTTCTTGACATGGTTTATGCTAGTACAATAAGTTATGACACATGATCCACTTCCCGTTAGTTATGACACAGCAGCCCAATTTGTGATGCCTCTTCTTAACTGTTGACTTGCATATCATGTAGTGTATTTACTGCTTAATTATTTCAATTGTATATGCTTGCTTAACTCGAAAGTTGAACAGAACATTGTGATTGAGTCATGTGCATTGTGTGAGTAAGGTTTTGGATTCTCTATGCTGTCATATATAGTATAGAACTTACCTCGTGTGTTAATTAAAGCGAAATTGTAAGTTGGGATAATCTAAGAAATGATATAGGCACTTTCTTGTTTAATTATGGATGTGCTTGTCACATCGAATATAAATTTGTTCATTGCTAGCCCCGTTGTGCCTATAAGCCTTTTTTTTGTACCTATATTACAAGCTATTCCCTTTATTTTGTTCTTAAATTGAGCTTTATTTGAACCTTTACCTCCGAAAGCACTTAGTCGCTAGAAGAAGTAAGGGCAGTGTTAGATGGATTGTCTTGATTATGAATGGAACTGTGAAAAGACTTGTTGGTTAGTTGAAGGTAAACTGAAAAAAATCACTAGCTAATGAAAAATTTGTATGGAGGGTGAAAAGAAAAGGAAAAAAAAAAAAAACACCTCCTGTTGTTGTATGCTAAGTGAAGTGAAAAGAAAGGCTATGTATGTGAGACAAGTTTAACAATTGAAAGAAAAAGAAGTGTTTAAATGTTGAGTGTAGTGTATTAAGTGCTTAGGAGGACTAGCCACTAGTACCAAATATATCCTACCCGTCCCCTAACTTACATTACAACCTTAAAAAGTCCTAGTTGATCTTAGATTTGACTGACTCAATTAGTGGAAATCTACACTACGGGCAAGCTTATGGTACTTTATGGGAAGCATATGAGTTCTTTGTGAGAGTGAGAGTATGTTGTGCAAATTTTGTGTGATTTCATTCATATATGTTCACTCTTCAGATATTGGTGAGGGCACATGATTTCATGAACGACTGGTAATGTATAAATTGTCTTGTTAGGAAGTATATGCATTGAAATAGCTTAATGTGGCAAGTCGGCTTTTTGAGGTTGGGTGGTGACAGTTGGGTTGTTGAATGTTATTGAGTTATTATGCCTAAGTGAACTTTACGGGAATTATATGGATTAGTTATGTGTTCATACTTATTTGCTAGTATTGATTGTGTTCAAGAGTATGGTTTGTTTAAAAAGTTGAATGTTTCGTGATAATATTAAGAGTTTAGTAGTTGGGGAGGTTGTATATAATCCCATTGCTCGAGGGCGAGCAAGAGTCTAAGTGTGGGGTGTTGATGTTTGATAGAAAAGATATAAAATTTGATGTAAATCATCTCATATTTAGCTCTTGTTTCATGAAATTGGGATGTTAATTGTGTCGATTCAAATTAATGTAATGTGTTTTTATGTGTAGGAATGAGTCGAGAGCAATCGGGAGGCGAAACGGGGAAGAAACGAGCCAAAACGAGAAGAAATCGGACCAAGAGGGACTGGGCGCCACAGGCAGCACCGGGCGCCACCTGTGGCGCTGGAGGCAGTGAGGCTGGAAAACTTACTGGACGCACTGCGGGGGAGCACAGGCGCCCCCCAGGGCGCCGACTACGGGAGAGCGTCCTAATCCGTCTAGGAGACCCCTAATTCGACCCCAAACCTTCCCAACTCCTATATAAACACCCCCAAACCCATCTTGGAGGGGAAGAACGTGATTTTGAAGTCTAAGAACGCTAAGGAACATCAACAACGCAATCGATCTTCAGTTCATCAACTCTGTCTAGTATTTTTATTTGTTTTTCAATACTTCGTCTTTTGATTTTGTTGAACGTGAGTGGCTAATCACCCCTTGTTCTGGGGTTGTGATTAGCCATGAATATTGTGTTTCGAACTTGACGATTTCGTTTTGATAATTCATGTTTATATGATTGTTTCTTCAATTCCATGCCTAATTGCTTAATTGTTTTGGCCATCAATTAAGTTATATTAATCATCTATGCTATGTTTGGGAAAACTATGTTTAGATTAGAAAAAGAATTGAAGCATGTTCTTAACCTTTCTAAGGGGGCGGATTCGTGGTTAGGATAGGAATATACTTAATCACCATGCTTAATTGAACATCGTGTTTTTATTGCATTCTTGCTAGATTAATTCAATAGGAATATAGGTGTTAATCTTGTTAGGAATAGGGGAATAGTACTTCGGAAGAAGGCTATGAGTATATTTATCGATCAATTAGCAATCTTACATGAATTATATGAACGAGAAGTCAATTAGAACGCAATAGGATTGGAAACATAATCACAATCCTGGAATATTTGTTTATTTGATTACAAAATACGTACTTTGTTCTTTGCAATTCTTAGATACAAATTAGAATTATAAGTAGAATAACCCAACTATTAAACTCGATTCTTGCTTGCTTAAATAACAGTATTAGTTCGTTAGAAAGTAGTAAATTTAAGTCCCTGTGGGTACGACAGCCTGGACTCATAATCCTATATTACTTGTCGACCACGTATACTTGCGTGTGCGTTAGGGAGCAACACATACTCAAGGCTCGAACCCAAAACCACCCTACATCGGGATGAAGTGCTCCTAACAAAAGCGATTTCATACTCAAAGCTCGAATTTAAGATTTCCCAAAGCTTCTAATTAAGGATAAAAGAATAATTATAGCTCCATCACAATCCATTTTACTTAACGTCGAATAAGTTGTAGTGTCTGGTAATAGTACTGCGACGAAAAGAAATCAAGATCATGATTCGGGTGTGTTTGGTAGGATGGAGAACGAAACCTCTTTTTAACTATCCAACACTTACAAAAATTTAGAAACTATTTCAAATACATGGGAAGAAAAACCTTAAGCAAATAAAAGTCTTTTTTTTCCTTTTAATGAAAGATACTTTTTCAAGGAGAATAATTGCTTAGTGTTTGGTTATCAAACAACGACTTATTTTCTGAAAACTATTTTTCAAAGAATGTTATCGTTCATACCAAACGCACAATTAAGGGTCCAAAATATACAGGTTACAGAATGAAGAAGAAGAAAAAGGCCAGGGTCAATACTCTGAGTTCGACTTCTCATAAAAGAACTTGAACTTCCCATTAGGTTGGACTCTAGGTTAATTCCAATTCCAACCAGATACTCATTTTATCCGACGTTTAATTGAATAAAATTGCAGTATAATTAATTCCGAAATCATTTATCTCCGGATTGTAGTGTTATTTTTATTTCTATGGGAGGGTGAGATAACTACTCCTGCATTAAATAAATAAAATAACTTGTTTCCTAACTAAACTGACCCAAAGGGTTCATTTGGTAAGGGAGAATTAATCACGGGATTAAATTTGAGATGAGTTTATCCCATATCTGGTTGGGATAAAATCGTGGTATAACTAATCCCAGAATTAGTTATCCTGGAATTGTAATATTTTTTTATGGGTATGCTACATAAATATCCCAAATAAGTTCCAACTTACCAACCTCTAATCATTAATCATAGACTTACCAAAACTAGCCAAACACATATAAAAATTGAAAACCCAAATAAATAAGGTTCTTTCTCTCCAAGAATTACAAGCAAAGATCTCCTTCCATATTTTTATGCGTGATCAACAACATTAGATGCAAGACGGAAAGGAAATTTCATAGATGAGGTAGCAAATAAGGTGATGAAATAATAAAATATATATATATATACAAGATTCCAAAAATCGAAGCAAAAAAATAATCTTTTTCAATGGATATGGTTGAAATTCATTGAAAATATATAGAAGTAAATATACAAAATTTGAGGCAGATTGGAGGAGATTTGGACTGATATGGTATAAAAATTCGTAGTTAAAATCGAGTTCACAAAAATCTTCTGCGACACATGTATCAAACATGTATCATGCATGTTTCTCACACACAGATATACATATGATACACATTTGATACAAATATGATATACAAATGATACACAGTGCAATACACATTTTCTTTTTTATGTTCATCTTCTACTTTGAATTTTCAATTCAAACCACCTCAAAACTGAACCAAATCATCCCAAAACTGAGATTCAAACTCCTTAAGATATACTCAATCTATTATAATAACACCCACTCAAAAGAAAGCAAAAATTTAATCTTTTTTTGTTACAAATAGTTAATTGGCTAATATTGGTAATGTTTGACTAATACTAGTAATATTTTATGAATTGACCATTTTCATAATAAGCTACTTATAAATGGACATAACTGGTATTTTTCTTTTTCTTATCCCTATGGGCAAGTGGTATGACTAATCCTTATCCTTGGATAACTTATTTTCCAACCAACCGATCACCAAAGTGCTCCTCTGTATTCTGTTTGACTGCCACTCTAACAAATTTGTCACTGACATTTGCAATAATTCAACGTCTCTAGTAGGAAAATGACATGCCAAATCAAACCGGTTCATCACAGCTTACGAGTTACATTTTATGGGAAGTTTGCAAAATTTCCAAAACTATCGTGCAAAGTGGCAGCAAAATCTCTACTTTGGTCAAGAGAAAACAACCTGAAGATAAAAATTACTATGACAAGCATCTTGGCCTGTGAACAATGTAGCCCACCTTCGCGAATGATAACATGCATCGACAAGAAGCTCGATCAGCAAGAGTGCTGCATATCCGAATACAAAATAATACAAAAGATCCTCATTTCACAAGTTTCCTCAAGACTGCTTCAGCTCGTTGCTCAAATTTAGGTAGCGCCCAGTCATGCTGAATAATATCTAATCCGTCCTTTTCTGCTCCCAAACTCTGCAGAAGAAAATTAACATCTGTAAGCAAGATAGAAGTGCAATTTGTTCACAAAACAGACAGCATCGTATAATTATTTTCTTTCTCCTGCTTAGGCCGACTGATTTCAAATAGCTATCAGCCTAATCTCCATTATCCAAGGTGCTACTCAGTGGAAACTACACATATAAGGATACCCTTCCCCTTAAAAACTTGTCTTGTATTGACTCGACGTGAATAATGATGAATTCAAGCCAACAGGACCCCTCCCCCCTTTCCTTCTCCACCGACCAACTATTTCCTTTACTACTTTTCGAGAAGCACCCATCTTTAATCAAAAGGAAACTAGTTTCAGGGTGGCAGGAAAATGCAAGGGAAAAGCTAAGACGAAGAAGGCTGATATGAACTAAATACTAATTGGTGCCAAAGGGAATTCTTTAAGAACCAAGCACAAATGCTAACTTCTAAAGGTGAAAAGACTAGTGTTAGTTTTGCCTTGATTAACATAATGTTTGCAGAAAATCAAAGGAGACTTTTGATTATAAGCCTGCAGCCTAAGAGAATTTTACCTTGCTGGGGTCAAAACCAAATCCGCTCATCTGCATCATACGTTGAGTATCATCGGTTGCTGCAGCAAATACAGATATAAATAATTTGAATTGGGAAAATCCCAAGTAACTGAATGGTTCTCTAAAATTACTGCTCTTCAATATATTCAAAAGGATAAATCATTGCCCACAGCTTGACACCTACTTAAAGAAAAGAAACTACACAAACGTCTAAAAAAACTACTGACCATTTTCTTCTCCAAGAATGAGACTGAACAATCCCCTTAATCCAAACAGATTGAGGAAATACCTGAGCAGTTTCATAGCAAGTATTAGATACAAGTAGCTGCCTATTACAGAAACTAACTTAAAAAGCATTAGTTCTTTGGAAGATTAAAATTAGTGCTAATGTTTACCATGAGCGACTGCTGACATAACTGACATCAACTGTGCTTAGATCAATGCCATTTTGCAACATGGCCCTGAACCTCTGAGTTAATGGAAAAGGTATCTTCGCTGAAGTATGAGACACCCAAATTTACGTGAGTTAGTATAAGGAAGAAAACAGAATATAAAGCTTCACGAACTTCAAAGCTTAATGTACATTCACCTTTAAGCACTATAACAAGATAAAATGCACTTAGCAACCAAGATTTTACAATGAAAAGAAAATAAGGAATTCAAATCTTAGGAAAAGGAATACCTGCAACAAACCCAGAGAAGAAGAAGTTGACCCATGCAAATGTAAGAGTCTGGCAAGATGGAGAATATGCAAGAAATTAGTCGGATCCACAAACTAAGATATCTTCAATAATCAATAGATTATAGTGAAAACATGATACCTGAGGAATTATCATCGACAAGTTCTTCTTCATCATATCCATAGCCATGTTTGGGTCTGAGAACATTTGTGCCTGTGGATTCTGAGCTTGGCCCTTGGGAACATGTAGTAACCCGTTTTCCTGCATTGTCACGCGTAATATTTGTTAACTATTTGTTTCTAAGCAACCTAAGGCTTTCCATTAATGGATTCACACTAAAATACATGTCCTTACAGCTGGTACCATGTAATCCCTGACAAGTTATATTCTCAGGTTTATTTATTCAAAAAACACCCCATATACCGACCCACTTAGTTATTCAAGTTGGACACTGGTGGCATACATCACTCAGACACTCCTGGGCACCAATCCAGTTGTGTCCTTATTTATTTACTTCTTAAAGTTTGATTACTCATGCCATCCAAATGGGACACCAACAGGGCACTGCTTCACTATTCTCTAGTATCATTTTATAATAAAGTCCGCTTAAAATAATAAGTTGAATCTTCAGTTCCCTTTATTTGCCCAAACCCCTCCAAATCCACTGAAATGAGAGGGATGACAAGCGGTATCGATATATTTTACGTATTGCATCGTGTTGATGTTCTTTTAATATGTGGTGCTGAATGATTTTCATTTAGTAACTTAGAACTAGTTAAACTAGTGATGTAAAAAATTACACTGTTTATATTTTAATAACTACTTTTAATCGATTAAAACCATAAAGAAGTTCACATAAATTTCTTTTAAAGGAAATTCTAGTCCTATACAAGTCATGTCCCCCGATTTTTCAAGTTTTGTGTATGTGACCGTCTTTCTACCTGTCTCTTTGCACCAATTACAAACGAAATATTCAAGTACAGACAAATAAACTTCAGAGTTTGTACATAGACACGCTTGTGATAAATTAGTTGAATAAAACCATATGATGTTTACTCCACCAATTAACTATTACTAGCTCCTCATTCTTTTCAAGATCATGCCAATGGTGTGGGTACGGAAATGCCAATCGAAAAGGCTTTCTTCCAGGCAATTAAAGCCAGTTAAAGAAACCTTGTAGCCACTAGCATGCTCATCAAGTAATATCCTCTCCCAAACAAGATTTGCATTCTTTTTTGGTTGGATAACCGAGAAATCCCCAAGGAACAAAAGTTCCATATTTCAATAGCCATCTTCCAATTATCACTCTAATTCTATCATTTTTCACAACAAAATTTTACTTTTATCCTTAAGTACCTTATCATAATTCTTAGCAGTAATTAGCTAGTGTTCACTAGTAATCCAACTATATGACCTCCTTGTTGTATAACTCTTCTGCATCTTAACTACTGGGCTACCAAGAGACAAGTGTAGTAAAGGAAGCCTAAAACAGTCAATCAAAAAGAAAAGGCAGAATCATGTCCAAACTGCCAGTTTTAACCCGTTCTGATGCTCCCTCTATCCCATAAAAAGATAATCTTATACTTCAATGGTCTCATTTGGTCTTTCCCAAAATGATGTCCATGCTCCTCAACTTATAGTATCATGTGGTGTTTCCCCCTTTTATCCTGATAACATCTCAACCTCATAAATTGTGGACTTTATAACATGTTTTAAAGCTGTTTTCTTCTGAAAACACTACAATTCGAGCTTTACTCTTGATTTAGACACAAGTCAAACTACAACAACCATATTAGGAGAAAGAGAGTGTGTTGAGTATTACATTTATGCATTTAAGAGGGTGTTTTACTACATATAATAGCCAAAACAACTCAGTGTGAACTTCTCATCTTCAACCCCATAGCCCAAAAACCCAAAGGGCACCTGGTTACTTGCTCCAACCATCCGGCTCCAGTTTTTACCAGCACCCTCCTTTACTACTCTCTTCAGATTTCTGTTTCTCTGTCTCTTCCTACACCCTCCTCTTCACTAAGTTATCAAAGTTTCAAATCTTCTAACTAATCATCGCCTTTAAAGTTTTCTTTCACCCATCAATTATCTCTGACACCTCACTGGCATTATATCTTTGATCCAATCATATTTTCTTCATCACAAGAAAAAATACCTATCAACTTTTTATTCCTCCAAGTTTAATTATGAAATCCAACTGCTCATACAGTAAAGCATACTAGAAATTAAGCATCAATCACATTAAAAAGTAACTAGATGCATTTTTAATCTCACATACTACAATCAAAGCAAGTTCCCCGAGCTGACGGTGTAAAACATATTTACACAATCAGGTCATTTAAAAAGTAATTATAGGTAATCTATTTAATAGCATTGGTTTGTTACCTAGACTAAATGGTAAGCAATCTGCTATAATAGGTTAAAATAATTCAGTTCATTACACTGTCAGGATATATAACTTAAA
This sequence comes from Nicotiana obtusifolia, assembly GCA_002018475.1. Taxonomy (NCBI): domain Eukaryota; kingdom Viridiplantae; phylum Streptophyta; class Magnoliopsida; order Solanales; family Solanaceae; genus Nicotiana; species Nicotiana obtusifolia. The sequence goes on from MCJB01027259.1 coordinate 65,397, forward strand.
TCCAATATTAATATAAAAGAGCCACCAAACCTCATTGCTGTAATAAACTTTCCTCGCGCGAAATGATTTAGCTGGAATATAATTAGCTCCAGCTCTCAAATTCCTTGCCCTAATTATCACTTGCCTGAAATTAAAATCCTCAAAATTAAAATTCCAAATAAATAACATAATTACTTAAAACCTAATAAAAAGAGTGTAGAAAAGAACCCTTCTTTGATGATTTTAGGATCAGGTACTTGAGTAGAAGAACGCATAAGCTTTGAGACAAAGTAACGGAGGATTCCAATTAGGACCATAACCACTGAGAGAGGGATTAACACCCAGTCTCTAATTGCTGTGTCCAATACCAAATCTTCTGCCATTTTTTTGAATCTGGTGTTTGTGATTGGAATCGGAATTCTGCTTTTGGATCTTTCTTTCCTCCGCTACTTTGGTTTTGTAGTGAGATAGTAGGAGAGACGTTTTGTTGTTGTTCGCATTCGGCTTTCAGGAAACGTTAATGGGCCATAATCTGAGATACAGTGTCCGAATCCCGGTAAAGTTGGGGCAAGTGCAAGAATAGCCGTTTTTAGCACCGCTATTTATAGAATAGCCGGAGTTTGCATAAGGTTTAAAACTTAGTCACCTTTTCAAATTCTGAAAGGGAGCCTTTGAGTAACGGTAAAGTTATCTTTGTATGACCTATAGGTTACACGTTAGAGCCGTAAAATTAGTTGTTGATGCTTGCATTAGGGTAAGCTGCCTACATTACACCCCCTTAGGGTGCGATCCTTTTTCAGATCCTTGTACATGCGGGATGCGTCGTACACCGAGCTATTTTTTTTCCTTCAAAATTGAGACAATCGTGTTTGAGTTTGAACTGCAAGAGGCTAAACTTCAAATCATTGAGTTTGAGTTTGAGTTTTAAAGGCAAAATCCTAAATTTGAGGTCTTTAAGTAGCAAATTCTATTCTGAAGTTAGTCTCCGGAGGAACCTAATTCCATACAAGATGGTCTCAAGTTTTTATTACATAATGGCTAAATTTTAAATAATTTTTGAAGACTGATTGTAGTTTAAAAGATGCCATCACAAGCGGCGATTTGATGTCGGAAAAATGATACTGTATAGCCACTCTCAAAATAATGGTCAAAGTATATTATTTTTTTATATATATACATTTATGTATGTTCTATAGAAAAATATATAAATTTTATACATTTTTCAGTTACCCAATATAAATATTTTGAACGTAGTGATCTTTGCCCATCTGATGTCATTCCTATAGTAAAGTTCTCACCGCTTTTTTGAAGTTCTTTGAAGATTGAAGCCTGTTTGGCCATGCTTCTCCAAGTTTAAATTTTTTTTTTTTTAAATTTAAAGTGTTCGGTCAAGTTTTTTAGGAGAAAAAAGTGTTTATGAGGAGAAGCAGAGCAGTTTTGGAGAAGCAGAAAAAAATAGCTTATTTTCAGAAGCACTTTTTTCAGAAGCACTTTTGAGAAAAATACACTTAGAAGCACTTTTAAAAAGCTTGGTCAAACACTAATTGATACTTAGAAGTACTTTTTAAATTAATTAACCAAACATAAATTGTTTTTCAGCAAAAGTACTTTTTAAAAAAGTACTTTTAAAAAAAAAATACTTCTCAAAATAAGCTGATTTTTTCAGCTTGTCCAAATGGGCTATGAGTTTGCATAGTTTTTGAGTTTTCAAAAAAGTTACTTGTTTGAGCTGTTTCTATAAAAATAGTTGATTTTTTTCTGAAGATTTTCAAACTGAATGGTTCAAAACTTTCAAGAACGTAAAACTTAAGAACTTGTGCCGAGTACCACTCTATTTTGTTATCCTGGCTTACAAAGATAAGAATCAATAGGCGTTTGGACACATATGAGATGAAAACAAGAGTATTCTTGGAAAAAGTTTGTAAAAGTTTAAATTGTGTTTGAATATGAGTTTCAATAGTTATTATTTGTAGATGAAGAACAATATTTCACTTGTCACTTAGAAATATGTATGAAACCAATATTTCAATAAAGTGCAAATGTTGAAATTCAATACGGACATCAATTAGGAATATGAACTCTTTCACAAAAGGAATTATAAAAAGGAAATGTACTTGTTCTAAAAGTAATGTAGCATTGCATGTGAATCTAAAAGCAACGGCCACAGAATTAGAGAGTCCATTACTCACATGGTCACTCAACTATTCGATATTATCTATTAAAGTCATCTTTTGTTCGTTTGCAATACCAAAGTCACTTAACTATACATATAGTTCCCAGAAAGGTCACTCAATTAAATTTCTTAAAATTTTTATCTCCAAATACCTATTTTAACCTCTAAATTATCAACTTTGATCTTCTTCTTTTTTTTTTTATCTTTTTTTTTCTTTTTAATATTATAATTTTTCTCTTTTAATTTATATTATGACTTACCTTAGAATAAATAAATATTATTTATAAATTAAAAAATAAAAATAAAATTTAAGCATATATAATGTTGGAAAAATAAAATTTGGAGCAGTAGAAAGTTAATAGAACAATGTGGTCGTTATAAAAATTTTGAAATTAAAAACAAAATCTCAACAATTTATTTACACAATTGAAAAAGAAAGAAAATAAAAATTTTAAAATATATATTCCATACCGTACTATAGAAAATAATTATTTAAATAAAGATATTTTTATAATATACATTATATATTCTTGAAAATTATGCTCAATTATATTATTATTCTGATATTATATATGCTAGAAAATAAATTTTTTATCTTTAAATAAAATTTATTTATGCTGTAGGTAAATTCATAATGTTGATTAAAAAGTATTAAAAAAAAAGATAAAAGTTAATAATTTAAAAGCTAAATAGGTATTTGACAATCAAAAGTTTGAGAAATCAGGTTGAATGACTTTCCGAGTGTTATAGACATAATTAAGTGACTTTTCTGTTATAAACGAAAATAAAATAATTTTATTAAGTAATTTCGAATAATTAAGTGACCATTTACGTAACGTACTCCAAAATTATACTAATGATCGAAAGGAGGGCGAGGTGCTGAAAGTATGAGGCTGAAAGGTGCTGAAAATAAGTTTGTATTTGAGTTGTGACAGTTTTAAAGTTTTACTTTCTCACCCAATTGATATTCATTTTGTATTATTATCATACGGTTGGATATTTAAAAGAAAATTACTTGCATGTAATATAATAAATATAGATTTTTTTAACGGGTCAACTGACATCACTTATTAAAGATGTCTCCTCCACTTGTATGCAGTTAGATCCCTAATGGTAGCAAATATTAATATATATTACATTTTGACTCTGTTAGTTGAGAATTTTATTAGTGGCTACTCTTGTTTTACCTGTCTGTCTGTACTCAATAACAAATTCTTGCAGATCATGTCTCATGTGGGATTACTCAATAGCAATAAACTCCATTTGAAGAGGCTCATATATGGAACGACAAGAAATAATATCTGAGGCGAGTAATTCAATAAATTAATAGTCATAAGTTAAAATTTCACCTCCACTGACAATCCTTTTTTTGTGTTGAAACTAATCTTAATCGCTCATTTGACACACTCACTTTATATAATTGAATAATTTTATTTAGGAAGTAATGCTACTAGTATATATTAACTTTGAATCTTCTATAACCTTTTTCCAATAAAATCTTCTATAACTTAAATTCTTTAATTCATCTCTAACCTTAACCTTATAATAGAAAGATTGTTAAATATGAAGAAGTCAAAGAGGGTTGTATTACACCATCCACCAAATCCTAGACCCTTGTGACTTTCACGTACTCACCACCATTTCCTTCTCCTTCATTCTCTCCTTTATATTATTATTATTATTATTATTATTATTATTATTAATTTTTCATTTTAGTTCTCACAATCTTCGGATCACCACATTACAATTTCCACTTTTCTACACCTCAGCTTTCTTAAACAAACCTCCCAATTCTTTCTCCATATTTCTCTCTCTTTTTCTTGTTGTCTTTTTCTTCTCAGCACTATTATCCCTTTTTCTTGGGATTCTTTTTTTGGTTCATTTTCACTCATCCTAAACCATTTTTTATGACCCCATTTTCTTGTTTTTTCAAATAAAAGAAGAGATTCTTTTTTTGGAGTCTCTTATTCATGTGGCTTTTCTAGTTCTGTTCTTTTCTTGATATCATATTCTCTTCATTTGAACAAGACTAGTAGTAGCCCATTTTTCTTTTACTTGTCAAGAATTGTAAATAAAGTAGCAACATGGATTCTGATAAGGAGGGTACTAAAGGGGGAACAAAAACTCCAATTGCTGATTCTGATTCTGAGATTGAGCATGAGCCTGTTGGTGAGAAAAATGTAAGCAGGCAAATGAGTGAGAGTTCCCTTTACACTACTGAGGATGAGGAAGAAGATGAAACTAATAACAAGATTGAGTTGGGTCCACAATGTACTCTCAAAGAACAATTTGAAAAGGATAAGGTGCTTTTTTCTGCCTTTCTCCATTTTTCCCATCTAGATACTGCATCTTTTTTTTGAGTGGAGTGTTTTTTGAAAATAGCCTCTCTTTCTCTGTCTTCGCCATACTCCACTAGTGGAATTATAAAGATGGCATCTTTTGTCTTTCCTAATTTTTTTGGGATAAACACCTTTTTGGGCCGCCTCCAAATAATAGCTGGCAAATATATATGATTTGTATATTAAGTATAAACATACATATAATATAATAAATATACATATAATATAATAAATATACATATAATATACACATTATATACATGATCAGTGTATATGTTTTGTATATGTTTAATTTCGGCCAACGGGCATGAAAAAAGTCTTTTTTTGGTTAATATGCGGTTATGTTTGTGCAATTTTTGGCATTTTAGGATGATGAGAGTTTGAGAAGGTGGAAGGAGCAGCTTCTTGGAAGTGTGGATATCAATTCTGTTGGAGGTAACCATTCTTTTATTTCAAGACTTGCTGCATCCTTTTGTGGAATTACATATAGCCTTTGTTGCGCAAACTCTCCAAAAATGCTGCTATTCTCGTGCCGAATCCCAAAATGCACTACTTTTGTAGGATCCGATACGCAACTGACTGCATTTTTTGAAAGTCCGAGCAAACATAGCCCATAACAGAAAAGGGTAATCCACATATAGAAATTAAGGTTACATTTTTAATACTATATCTTGAACTAGCCTTTGAAATCTGAGAATCTCTTGCTTTTCTTGCTTATGCTGTGTATGGCTATCTCTCGTAATCACTGACAGCTTGATATTACATATTATATGATATGGTTTTTTCATATGCCCAGAAAACAGATTGAAGTTTAAGTTAGATTTATGTGATCCATGGAACGCTAGCTTCTAGTAATAGTCCTCTTTCTTTTCCCTGCATTTTATCGCGCATATAGCATGACACAAAAAATATAATGATTGAGTTTCTCTTGCTTGATTGCATTTTGGAATATGTTTAGTATGAGGATGAAACGGATCTGAATAAAGCGAAACGAATGCAGATGATTTGTATAACTGACCCAAAATTTTTTTGGTAATGGGGCATAGTTGATCAATTGATTGATTTGATCGCATTTTGGACTATCATATTAAACAGCAAATTGTGGTGACTTCATATTTTTCACATTCCTAATTTCTTCCTCCGGGATCTAAAGCTCCAGATTCAGATCCTTCTTGCGAAATGTCTGCTAGTTTAGTTAAGCTTTAAAGTAACGCATTGTCTTCACCTATTCCCATAAGGTATATGCACATGCATAAGAAAATAAAAGGATGTCCTGGATTCTGTTTTGTTGGAATATTTGCATTTGGACTAATCAGCGGGTAAATGTTTTGGTTAGTACCTTAAGAATATGTTTATATTTGAATCGAGGACTTCCATTTAGTTGAAGGTCTATCAAAAACTGCCTCTCTGCTGTCCCATGATAGGGGTAAGGTTGCATACATCGTATCCTCCCCCGACCCCACTTGAGGGAATCCACCAGGTATCTTGTTGTTGTTGTTGAATCGAGGACTTCCATATTGATAATATACAATGTTATACAATAAGACATATGACTACATTGATAGTTTCCAGAGCATATTGTCTGAGCTTTTCAGTCTGAAAATCACTTTGTAAAAGAGTCAACATTGCTCTCGCTAGTATACTCAATTTTCTTCAATGACACCTGAGAATATTTCTGCGGCATTTTCAGATAAATAAAATCTTGATGACCCTTCATGTAAGTTTCATTTCGACAGAAAATTCTGACATTTTTTTCCACTGCTTTAAAATTGTAGAATCCCTGGATCCAGACGTGAAGATCTTGAGCCTTGAAATTAAGTCTCCTGGTAGACCTGATATTGTTCTCCCTATCCCCGAGGATGGGAAACCCCACAGCCCATGGTTTACACTGAAAGAAGGGAGCAAATACAGCCTAAAATTTTCATTTCAAGTCAGCAATAATATAGTGACCGGGCTCAAATACACAAACACAGTTTGGAAAACTGGTATGAAAGGTACTACATCTTGCTGTCTCTATCTCATGTTGAATGTTCTGCTAAAGACATCTACTTATGATGTTTTTGATCAACTGTCTTCCCTTTTCACAAACCTATTTCAGTGGACAGCACGAAACAAATGATCGGGGCCTTTAGTCCTCAGTTGGAGCCTTATACACATGAAATGCCGGAGGATACTACGCCTTCTGGGATGTTTGCAAGAGGATCTTACTCAGCAAGGACAAAGGTGATTATCTTCTGCATTATTTGCTCTCAACATACTCTTTGTCTACTATTTGACTTGGTTCTCTTAATATATATGCCCGATAGTGGCGGAGCTAGGAATTTTACTAAGAGGTGTCAAAATATAAAAAAGTAAACAGACGAATAATATATGGGAAGTTAACATATAATATATATACATAAAAATAAATTTTAACCTAGCCAAACAGTGTAGTTTTACGGCGAAAGGGTGTCAACTGACACCCCTTAGCATAAGGTGGCTCCGCCACTGATGCCAGAACTGAAAATCTTCTGTTATTGTTCATGACATCAGTCACTGAACAATCAGGAAATTTGTCACTTATTGAATTTGGTGAATATTATGTGCTTCAATACTTCGGACTGATTGTGACTGCAGTTGTTTGCACGTGTTTCTCTAACTTTAGAGTTTCACTTCTATACACTGGCAATATATGTGAATTTTTACATATTATGTTACCTAAATGATAACTATACATAACCTTCCCTAAAAAGCGGGAGTCATAACCTGTAAAATAATGCAGGTTACGTGATCCAACAAGTTATTTTTTCAGTGTATATAAGTTCAATCTCTAACTTTATCCCATATTTGTTGTTTCCTCTTCATTTTTGTTCTATGCATATTAATTAAAAGTTTTCCTCTTTTACTTGTTTCAGTTCCTTGATGATGATAACAAGTGTTATTTGGAGATCAACTACACATTTGAAATCAAGAAAGAATGGCAGGCAACATAAATAAAAGACGTTGCTTGAATTGTTTGTCAACCAAAACTATTCTTGTTTTCATTCTTCAACATTTTTGTCCGTCTTGTCCGATAGTTTTTGAGAAGAGGAAAAAAAAAAAAAGAACATTCTGCTGCAATTGATTTATTCAATGATGTGGAGGATTTAACTTAGCAGTTAGGCTCTTACTTATTGGGAATCATTGAATAAAGTTGAGCTTTGTCTATGACTGATTAACAATGAGTTCTCTCTCTCCCTCTCTTTCTCTTTTCAAGTGGATAGTTGTCTTTGGTTTTTTAATTTAGTGTCCAGAAACTGAGCTATCTTGAGAATCCAAGAAGGGGATTCAACTTCAGTCGGAAAGTTATACTGTGTAAAAAAGGGGGGCCGGACCACAAGGGTCTATTGTACGCAGCCTTACCCTGTATTTCTGCAAGAGGCTGTTTCTACGGCTCGAACCTGTGACCTCCTGGTCACATACTGTGTAAATCGGATAAAAATTTAATCTTTTTTCATATATTCAATGGTGAAGAGAGGTGAATTGTGATACGTTGGGTACTCTAGTATTTGACCAAAATAGCTAAAGTACGATATAATCGGATCATTATCACATACAATTTCCTTAATAACACAAATCCTCATTGCCTTCCCTCCAAATATTCTCGATTTCACATCTCCAAACTCCAATCCCTTCTTGTAAGCTTTCTGATACCATTGAAATGTGGATTCTCAGGCCCAGTCATTGTGCAGCTTCTGTATAGAAACTAGAGAGTCCGTCTCAACTTGAATGAATTTACACCGTCCATCTCCCCAGAAGCTAGTAGTTTGGCTAAAAACAAATAATTAGAAGAAAACAACGGGGCAGAATGCACATCAGGAACTTGCAAAGCCAAAATAACAGAAAAGAAATATGTTCACCCTCGGCAATACACACTTGATAATACTCCGACCACTAATCAAAATTTCTCGGGACCTTTTACTTTTTTTCTATGACATGGGAGTTCGAATTAATTCATGTATTTCTACTTCTATCCATGTGGGGAGGAAAAAAATGTCTGTATCAACTATAAAATTTATTTTGTACATGGCAAGGACCAAGATGTTGGCATCAACATAGTGTCAATTAAGGTGAAATCTTGATTTTTCTAAAGTATCATATAACAGTGCCAGTGTTTCCTGCAATGGATAAATTTGAAGGAGCCAGCAGTCAAAATGATTATTTACTTCTGTCTGGGATTGCCTTTCACTTCAGTCCACCACCAGGATTCTTGTGGATTTATGATGAATCCTCACAACTTTGCTTTTTCTTTCTTCTGATATTTTTCTTTAGAACTTTCTAAAAGATGGATGTTTTTCTGAATGATCAAAGCAACTTCCAGCTATAATTGAAGAAATGAACAGACAGAAGGTGAGTATACCTTTTTTTTTTATTTCTTTTTTTAGTAATTTTGGTTTATGTCTCAGTCAAAATGTTGATTTAACTACATGTAACCATTCTTTTATCATTGGTAGGTTAAGAAACATCATCTCGTAGAAATACAGGGTAAAACTGCGTACAATTGACCCTTGTGTTCCGGCCTTCCCCGGACCCCGTACATAGTAGTGCACCGGGCTGCTCTTTTAGGTTGTCATTTGAAAAACATCAAACATTTCAAAACTATATGGAAGAAAGCTACGATTTAAGATCCTTTACTCTAAGTGACTAAAGAGTCATTAATGGAAGAATCATAGTCAGAGTAAGAAGCTAAATAGAACAAATTTGGAACAAATACAATATTTGTTTTGTGGATAATTCTGATGTCTATAAGCACCTTTACTCGCCGAAAAAGAAAAAGGAAAGAACTTGAACAGAAGTCCAAATTGGAAAAACAGTGCTTAACCACAATGGAATAAAGGAAATGGATAAGAAACAGCTGGAAGAAGGAATAGAAGTCTGAGGATCGGTCCATCATTTGAAGCCTCTACAGGTTGATGTTCTGGCCGACCTTTATATTCTCCCTGCAAAGAAGATCATACAGGTTAAAATATATGACAAAAAAATATACTGAGATGGAACTTAATTTACGAAAGAAGTTAATAAAATTGTATATACTCACAGATTTTCCCAGATAAGGACCTAAGATGATCCCATTTCATACACTAACTCGCTCGTCGAAGCACGTTACCTCAAGCTTGTATTCTCCCATAGTTTCAGCAACACATTCCTTAATCGCATGAGCTGACGCTATAAGTTGAGGGTTGCCCCACAGTGAGATGGACTTTAATGAAGCAATATCCGCAAAACTATCTGGGATCTCCATAAGCTCATCACTTCTTTTTATATGTAATTCCTCGAGCAGGGGAAATGATTCCTCTCCAACCTTCCATTCAGAAAAAGATACCCAGTCCAAACTCAGGAATTTGAGATTCTTGAAAGTGACTTCTTCTTCCATGTTCCATTCTTTCCCCTGGATGATTGCTTCTTCTAGAGTCAGCTTTTGAAGGTTGGGTAGTCTCCCAATTCTTGATAGTAAATCGGATGTCAGATTAAACCTCGTCAACTCCAGTTTTATCAAGCTGGAAGGGAAATGAAAATCCCACTGATTTTGACGAAAAGAAGCGCAATCAAAATATGCCCAAACTTCTTCAAGTTCTTCAAGGACATCCAATCTTGGTAATGAAATCTGCTCTGCTGAACAAGGCCATGGTTCGTCGATGGTGAACATAAGGCTTCGGAGATTGGGAAACCTTTTGAAAATATCCTCTGTGTTTCCGGAAGAGGAAAGCTTGAGCCCATGTAATATTCTCAAATTCTCTAACTTTGAGTGCTCTTCTAACACTGTTGGTTCGTCAATATCCGAATCAAAGAGAGAACAATTATCGATGCTCACATGACGTAGCTTTGCAAGACTCCAGATACTAGGTGATAGTACCATGTTTGTTCCCTGGTTATCCACCACCAGAGTTTCTAAATTCAAGAGGTTTGAGAATGACGGAGGGAGAGCTTTTGCCTTCATCTGAATCTTTAAGCACCTCAAATGAACAAGCATGCATATTTCATTCAGCAAAGAATATGTCAATCTTATTTTGTGCAGCTCCAACCTTTTAAGAAGTCTCAAGTGTCTTAGGTGACAGTTGTAAAGATGATTGAGCTTCCCATCAGAAACCTTCAAAGAGAGGAGGTGTTTAACATAAGGATTTTTCTTTTCTGGATTGAACAGGACTAAGTTTTCATTCCGAGGAAGGAGATGTCGGTCATAATGAATGGTCATTCCCCGTGGCATTAGGTCTGAAGAAGAATAAGACGGAGCAATTGAACTTATGAAGTCAAACAACTTTTCCTTTCTTGCTTTTTCCAAACAAAAATCATGCACAAGATCATGTATTCGGCAACTCGATGCCCTACCTCTCTCATTGAAAACGATCACCAAGCTACTGGAAATTAACTCATCCACATAAATCTCCATTACTTCTTCCACACTCTTCATCTCAGTCTGTTCCGCAAGCCCTTCTGCACTCCATAAATCCTTCAATTGAGAGATTTCAATGGATTCGTCCTTTGGACAACTTGCAAGGTAAAGTAAGCATGGCTTCAAGTGATCTGATAAATGATCATAACTTAATTGTATAACCTTCTCCACTTCATTCTTAATGGATGTCAAATTATTTAGAACTTCAAGCCAGAAAGCCTTTTTCGTTTCCTTCCTAGCAATGACTCCACCGATCAGATCAAGTACCAAAGGAAGCCCTTCACACTTTTGGGCTATTTCTTCACCAACACCCAGTAATTCTTTTGGGCAACTTTTTTCTCCAAATATCTTTCTCTCTAATAACTCCCAACTTTCTCCTTGCGTGAGAAATCGAAGATAAAGAGGATCACTATGGCGTTTATCTTTCACAGCGACTTCCTGTATTCGACTTGTTAAAATAATTCTACTTCCTTTATGAAATTCAGGAAAAGGTCTTGTTAGCTCATCCCATGTTGCAGTATCCCACAAGTCATCCAAGACAATAAGGTACCTCTTTCCACACAGTTGTTTCCGTAGCTTATCAGCAACGTCATCATCTATTCCATCCTCATTGAATCTTTCTTTCAAACCAATAACTTGATTATAAATTCTCTGCAACAGCTTTTTCTCGTTACGTTCTTGGTCGACTGTGCACCAAGCGCGAACATCAAAATGATCAACAACAAACTTTTCATTATAGACTTTGTAAGCCAAAGTAGTTTTTCCAAGCCCTGGCATACCAACTATGGAAATGACATCTATCTCAGTTGGTCCCTTGGTGAGCTTACTAATTATCTCTTTGGTCTCCTTCTCAAAACCTACAATTATTTGACTGGTTGCTGATGACTTGCTAATTTCAATTGGCTTTTTGGGAGAGTTGACAACAACGAGGCCCCTATTCTTGGGGATCTTCTGTTGTACCTCTTTTTTGATAAGCTTGATCTTTTCAATGGTTTTGGGAAGTAAGAAGATAAGTTGCAAGAGACCATGATCTCTAACAAGAATTGAATTAATGGAATGTTCTGCCTCATATGCCACATCTAGAACACAATTCCAGAGATCTCTATTCAATTTCTGCTCAACTTTCCCAAAGAAAGATCTTATGAATTCTAGGTCTTCTTTCACCAGTTGAACTTCTTCTTTTATTAAAGCAGCAGAATAAGCATCTGACTTGAGCAAATCATTTAAGTTTCTAAGGAGAAGAGTCATGAAGATTGGTCCATCACTCTTACGGAAGCAGAGTTGAGGCAAGTCTTTAGGGGCTTTCAGGAAAACATGCTTGAGATCTTCCTTTAGTAGTTCAATACTTTCCAACAAGTCTAGACTGCCACAATTTGTTTCATTCATATTTTCTTCATTTCTTGAGTTCTCTTCTAAGTTGCGAACAAGAATGGATACCTGCCTTGTAAGTGCTCCAACACGTGCCAAGAGATCGAACAATTTGTCATGATAAATAAAGTCCTTGGGCATATCTGTTAGAATAATCAATAGGAACTCTATCATGACATGAATGCTTCGAGCTGAAGTGCTAGCATTAAGAAAAGTTACCATATGGACTTGTAGATGAATCAGATATTCTCTAAGAATGGCTGGAGAGGATTCTTGGAGCTGCTTAATGAAGAGACCAACTTCTGCTGACTTTGAAGCTTCCAAATTTGTAGAGCATATATGCATAACCTCCAGTTCAACAGGGATAATTTTCACAAGTAAATGAGCTATCTCGAAATTGACTTGAGGGACATCAAGGTGATAAGACAAAAGGACAAAACAGAAATGTCCTACTCTCTCAGCCATACGTTGAAACTGAGGTAAGACATATTCAACTATTTCATGCTTAACGCAACCATTTACTTTCAACCCATGGAAGTCTCTTATATTGACACATACATTCTGAATTACCTTGTACTGAGTCATTAATGAGAAGTTCAACTCAGCACAACACTTGGGTAGATCATGGAGATTCATGAGGAGCTCGTCCAAAATTTCCACCAACTGATCCTCAGTCATGGTGTCAGTTGATTTAGAATAATGATGTTGGGAATTAATACAACTTTTGATAGTTTCCAGGAGGCGAGGAACAATATGATCCTTTAATTTAACCAGCATGTCATCTCGACTCTGATGAAAAAGTGACTGAACTAGATCATCAACCTGTTGTGCTTTGCTAGACATTCTGTCATTAAAACCATCCAAGCTGAAATAAGAAAGCTGAAGAAATGTCGACATAATTGTCAGCTTCAATTTCAGTTTTTCAATTTGATCCATGTCAAGGGCTATTTGATCTTCTTCATTCTTTAAGCTCTCAATGAAGTCCAGAAGATTGGAAATGTCCTTGCGAAGTACATAAGATGCGACCTGCCAAACGACCAAATGTAATATCAAATTTTCAGAGCCGCATATATATCTGACAAATTTTACTCTGTAGTCTAGACAGGCAACTAACATGGTTGTAGAGGGCTTGCATCAAAATATGGTTTACTTTGTATATGACCTGAGCGTTTGACTATGTGGTTCAACAGCTAGCCGAAAAAGAAGAAGAGTATATCCATTTTATATTTGTGAAACTTTTGTATGATCGAGTTTCTATTCATGCCATAATCTGAGTAACTATGAACTTTTTTTTTGGATAAATTATTTTGCAAGGTATGCACTAAAAAGGGATGGATGATTTAGTAAATAATTTCTTAAACCAATTTTTGGGAGAAGAGACGGATAGAGGTAACTGTCGAACATATTAAAAAAAACTACCTCTTGCAACAGTAAAGTTGTCTCCATGTGACCTATAGGTATGGGTATTGTCTACATCACACCCTTGAGGCGCAGACCTTCGCCGGACCCTGCGTAAATACGGGATGCTTTGTGCACCGGGCTACCCTTTACCTCTTGCATAGTTTAATGAGAATCAAGAAGCTTTATGATGTTTATATAGGTTATTTTTTGCTTTAGCTATAATAAACATGTGACCTGTTTAGCGTCAAATTTGTGGTTATTCGCAGAAATATTAGCCCTAATGTGGATGGGTAAGGCCATATATAAGAATTTCGTATACATGATAAACTAGTGAGATCTGAGTTTCTCAAGTATAATAATCCTTCTAGGTTCATCAACTGAATGAGTTTCTTAGTTGGACATTTTTCTAGTCTAAACCTTTCATAGTGTTAAGTCCCTTATTAATGGACGAAGTCAGTTGTGGCCTCCTCATTGTGGTCCGGGTAATCCTCCCCTCATGAGCTAACTTTTAGGGTTGAGTTAGACCCAAGGTTCATTTCTAACATGGTATCAGATCCAGACTCATCTATCCCTGTTGTTGTGTTGCATGCTTCAGTTGTCCAGTCCTAGCGTGCGAGGGAGTGTTAAGTCCCACATTAGTATCCTGAATGGGTGTTAATCTCCTTATATGGTCATGGCAATCTTCCCATCATGATCTAACTTTTGGCGTTAAGTTAGACCCAATGTCTATTTCTTCACACTTAAAAATTAAAGCAAGAATTATATCCTGAAAGGAAGAGATCATTTATGTTGGAACAAAATTTCATTTTGATTAGGTTTTATAAATTATCAAGTTCAGAAAGGAACTCAGTATGCTATCTGAGGGATCCTGTGATATTGAACTTTTTTAATTTATTGTTAAAAGTAAGTATATAGATATCAGCAACAAGAGTGTGCTGGCAAGAAATTACAATAGGGGCTACATTATGAAATGTGTAATGAGCCAAGTATTAGTTATTACACAAAAGTTAAGAAACAACCTGTGACTTCTGAATCTTTGACTTGCTTCTGCTCTAAGGGTGTATTGTAGGCCGGGCCTAGCCCGGGACCGGCCCGGGCCCGCGTGCCAAATGGGCCGGTTCTGTGTCACTACTTGCTGGGGAATTATCCCTTGAAGAGTTTAAAAGGATCTTATATAAAGCATCCTTAACATTATCATCTAGGTCAAGGTTCTTAATTTTATCTTTGACCTTACAGTCTTTAGCATAGTGCCCTACTTTTCCACACTTATACAGGCATTGGGCTTAGTGGATTTAATAAAATCCTTTCTCTTCTTATAACTACGTCTCCTATTCTCAGTCTTTTCCCTTTTCTTTTCGGGATTGACTCTTTTCTTTCTCTTATATCTATAAGGTTCTTTCTGGTCTTTTTTCTTTTTCTTATGAGGCTTCCTAATTTTGGGAATATCTATGGCAAATTGCTCACAAAATTCTCCTAATTGTTGTCTCTCATTTAGATGGTGTTTCTTAATTTCCTGGTTTAGCTTAATCTCATTGCAAAGAGCTAAACCTTCCTGTGTGCATACGCTAATTAACTTGCCATAAATATAACTATTATAATCTATACTCATAGTAGTCCTCTAAAGGTTTTTCTAACTGTTTCAGCAAATAGAGTAGGAAGTCCATCTATAAACTTAGACTTCCAGTGAGTACTATTACACTCTGGTAATTCTATTACTCTTGCAAGGAATAAATCCTTATACCATCTAAATTCTGTAAGTGTATGACACCTAAGATTTTGAAGCATAGTTCTAATGGTCTCACTATTATCTGACCATCTACCTGAAAAATGTTCTATAATATTAAGAACTAAAGAATAGACTATATTCTGAACATTCTGTCCATTCTCCATCTTAACTGCACCTAAAATATCAGCTCTTTGACTAGTAGTCAAATAATTATTCCACCAGCCTTTTAATTGACCAGTAAAGCATGCTATAATCATATCAGCTATGGCTTTTTCAGAGTTGTTATTAACCTTACAGATAGTACTATACATAAGCATTCTATGTACCTGAATATAAATCTGTCTATCTGTAAATCCATCTATGTTCCATTCATAGATTTCTTTACCACTATAACTTTGTGAAAAATAATTGGGCTCAGGCTCTTCTAATAAGACATCCTGAGGGGTAGGTCTATGATAATAGTACATTCTTTGTACTGGTTTTCTAGCAAACTTTTCTGAGATTTTATTAATCTCATCAGAAAGTTTCTCTCTTCTTTCTTCACCAGAAAGATTTTCTAAATTTAAAGGACTAATCTTAAATCCATCAAACTTCTTATTAAGAAGTTTTCTAATTCATCAAGACTTTTTAATTTAAAGTCTTTGACTTCTGGAGGGGGTTGGATACTGGCAGTAGCTATATGCTCCTTACCTTTTGTAGTATCCTTTTTGTTAATCTTTTGGACTTCTGCTATAAGCTTGTCCAATCTATCACTGATAGAAGCAACTTGTTCACCCAGAATACTTACATATATATTAGTATAGTTATTCTGAGTCAACATAGTATTCAAATTTCTAGCAGTAATAGTGTCAGTATTGTCATCAAACAATTTAGAAAAAGCAGTATAATAAATTACTTTGTCTTTTTTCCCCATTTGAAAAGATGTTTGAGGAGGAAAAAGTTCCCATCTGGGTTTTTTAAATTCAGCTTGTATTAATTTTCTTGCAGGTGAACCCGAGCTAAAATCTATTTTATGGTCACTATCCATGTAAACCATTTGAAAAATTCATTTCCGATTCGGTTGGATCTGGATCTGAAACAGCACTAGCAATATTATCTGTGCTAACTTTTATTACATCAATTTTATTATTTTCTCTAATCTGTGAAGTAGAAGCTCTTGACGGAAATTCTACTTTATAATCAATAGGAGAAATATAAGAAGAATTGGATCTAGTTAATCTCGATGAATAACTGATATTATCAATTTGATCTGGTTCATTGAACCTGATCTTAACAGTTCCATCAGAGAGTTGTTCAACATCTGTGATTTCGCTGTTAACATTTCCTCGAGGGGCTATTGCTTCCTCTATGACCCATTCTTTGGGAAAATCGATTTCATTCCATTTAATAGGTCTTCTGGTAATAACTTTGGATTTACCAAAATTAGTTTCTATCAGAATAGTTTCATTTTTAAAATTCATAATTTTACACATAGGATTTAAAGTATATAAAGGTTTGAAATAAATTTTGTAACAGATACATATAACCTCAGTACCTGGCATATAATCATAACCATGCAATTTAATGCTTAATATTAAAGCTCAAAGAGTTTTCATCACTCAAAGAAATCTGCAAATTTGGGTAAGCATTAAAATAAACTGGGCCATAGGCCAAAGGTTTGAACTGTCCCAATTAGAGTTCTTCCAGTTTTGGTTTCTACCATCTCTGAAAGCTACTATAAAACTCTCTGGTAAGCCTCTCAAAGTGAGTGGCTTAAAAGCAACTTGTATTAAACCAATATGCAAAATCTATGAGATTCTCTATAAGGAACTAAATCACTTTCAGATAATAATCTGAACGTAGCATGATCACTATCTACTGTGATAGTCTCTTCATTAGTTTTAACTACTTGTTTTAAACCTAATTTTTCAAAAGTACCTAATTGGTATATAACCTTAGGTTAAATTCTAGGAATTGTCCATTTATTAAGAAGATCTAATTGTTGCGGCATATCATATTCCTCTTTTCTACTATTTTTAATAGTAGATTGCTTTCTAATGATATTCATACTATTCTTTAACATGGCTCTGATACCAAGTAACTACCCGATAGCTTCGATGTAGCTACAGGGAGAGAATTACTAAGGTACAAATCCTGTCAAAATTCTAACTTAATAAGCTCTAAATCACGTCCTCACCTGCTAACCCTTTTACAACGCTCAACCTTGACTAAAAACGGGTTCTGCGGAGGACACTGTTTATGCTGCCATAAACAGAGCTTACTTTCTAGCTTAGAACTGCCTGGGATTAAACCTTTAACCTTAGCAACATCGGAACAGAAACAGTAATTTAATTAATACTAAAGCATGCTTTAAGAACAGTTCAAGAATCCTAAGTTTAACACATACATTTAGCCTATCATTTAGGCTAAATCTTCAAACAAGAAATTAAAATTAAAGACAGAAAAAATAAAAATACCTGAGACCTGCGATATTGTAACCAAGCGGTTGTTTTTATTGATAAAGAAATTTACAACTGAAAGACTTCTAGAGAGAGAGGAAAAATGAAAACCCAAAAGAAAAGCCTGTTTCCCTCAAACTGAAATGGTCCTTATATAATGGATCGGATGTACAAAAGTCAAAAAGTAAATAGTAAAATGGCCTACAAAATAATTACAATAATGGCCGACAAAGAAAAAGGAAAAGCAAAATCGACAAACTACTTTATAAAAGTAGATTCTCTGGCCGACAACTTTATCTGGTGGGGCCTATTGCTTTAATAAAGCTGATTTGTTTTATTACCCAAATAATTCTGTCGTCAATTCATTTCTTGCCTTTATCTTTTTGTGCTGAGGAAGATTCTTCCACTGTTTCTTTCATTTTCTGCAGAAATTCCTCTAACTCTGCAATATTAACTTGCTCTGTATTATCTTCTTGTGATTCTTCTAAACAAATATCTTCATTTGTTTTACCCACTGATGTCATTGAAATATTATCGGGCATTTCAGTATCAAAGTTTCTTGCGAAGTCTTTTCTAACTTCTGCTAAATATGAGGCCATAAGCTCTTCCTTAGATACAGCTCCTTTCTTCATCTATATCTTTCTGCTGATATGAACTAGAGGACTAATTTCCTCTTCAGCAATATTCTTGCTAGATTTTTGAGAACTATATTTCTTAAGAACCTTGTCAATATTATCAAGGGTTTGCTGTCCATATGTGACGACCCAAAAGGGTCATCACTTGTTTTAGATTGAATTCAGTGTTCCGAGGCTTAAATAACCATGCTTCCAAAGATTAAAGAATCCAAGAATGTTAGCTCTTGGGAAAACTTAATCTCGCGAGTAGCGGTTGGACTCCTCAATGATAGAAGTAGATGGGAACGTCAAGATAAGTGTTTAAAACCAATAAGATAGGGAAGCAGATAAGAAACTTACAGCAAACATCAATCTTTATAATCCGTTATATGAATAAGAAAATTTAGAACTATACAGATAAGTGTAATTAAGATAAGTCTGCTCGATTGATCCAAACACTGAATAATTGTGGCCGCGTCCCTTGCATATTAGTTTTGCGGGGAATATGGTGGAGTTAGTAATATTGTTATTATTAATTAAGACTCTTACAGGTAGGAACTCTAAGGCGTAGGTTTCCTACTTTGAATATTTTTGGTGTTCTTTTCTTTTACAAATATGATATATCACATAGTGCGAATAAGGAAATTTTAATATATATAACTTATTTTATTTTAATAGTCTATATATTAGGGGAAAAAAAAAAGAGATTGGATAGGAATAGGATCCTTGGAGGCTTATCAAGATTAACTCCTATTTGATCTAACCAACTTCCCAACACTTCCCACACACTCACGTCTTTTACCTCAACCCCTCACGTTCACTCAGCACACACCCCACGATTTCCTCTCTCTATAAGTCTCTTCTAATTTCATCATTTTTCAGCACTTAGAAAGAAAAAAAAAGAAAAAAAGAAAAGAGAGGAGAATGAAATTGGAAAACGGAAATATAGAGAAAAAGGAACAAAGGCGAGAAAGAATCTGGGAAGAAAATTCGTAGCGAGGAGAAGAGAGTACATATTTGTTTTCCTTGGTTTTGGGGTTCGAGGTTTAGACGGAAGGGAAGGTTCCAATTCGAGTCAATCGGGTCACTGCGTTTTCTTTCGAGGTAAGTATCCGGTCTAACCTTAGCTTGAGAATTAGGAGTTGTGTACTTTATGTAAATTGCTTCTTGTTGAGTACGACGTATAGGCATGGTGACGAGTATCTATACGTTGGTGTCGAGCATGACCGTGAGTGTTCTTAGTCTGAGCCTTTCATTGTGTGGCTGTAATGGTTATGTATAAAAGTAGAATTTCATGTTAAAATGAGTCTTCTATTGCATGGGTGCAAATATCTATGGTATAACAGATAGAGTGCTAATGGAATAAAATATGCTCAATCAGAAGAAATGGTCGGATTCATTCTTCTATGTTGCAGCCGTTTAATATATATATATATATATATATATATATTATTATTTTTTGAAAATTTTGTATCTGTTTCTAGAACTACTACTGATTATTGAATGTCACTGGCAAAGCTATGTATTTCTAACATGATTGTGAATGTTTCTTTAGTTGAATGTGTTTCTGATCTTATTTTATTTAAAAATGACATTTCAATCTCATTTCTATTTACCGGGGGTTTTTACACCCATGAATCACATGTTTTTCTTTGGCCAAAGTTTCCTAGGGTCTTTTGTCGGTATTACTCAATCCGAAGTAAATTAAACTTGGATGTAATACTGCAAATTTTGACCTCACGGCCCTTAAGCGCCAATTGATATATTGTTAACAATTAAAATTTTTATTTCTTTTTCCTTGAAAATCTCATAAAGTTTACGAATACATTTAATTTAAACAATGAGAGTTCCATGGGAATGAACTACTGAAATAAAAGTTTAGGTTGGTTTATACAATAAGTTGTATGTGAATTGTCGATATGGTAATTCAGACTGTTGAAGACTCTCTTCAGCAATCTGACTTAGCAGTCTTACTTAGCAGTCTCACTTAACAGTGTGGACAGTTTTGTCTTTTGAAAATCCCTGTAAAGTTTGTACTGATGCTGATATTGCTTTTGTTCCCTTGCCGGGATTTTTTGTGATTGTTGTGATGTAAATGGGAGCGGGTGGTACGTCTACCACAAGATATAATAAAATGGGAGCGGGTGGTATGCCTACCACAAAATGTTATGAAATGGGATCGGGTTGCACGCCTGCAACAAGATATAATGAAATGGGAGCGGGTGGTATGCCTACCACAAAATGTTATGAAATGGGATCGGGTTGCACGCCTGCAACAAGATATAATGAAATAGGAGCGGGTTGCACGCCTGCAACAAGATATAATGAAATAGGAGCGGGTGGTACGCCTACCACAAGATATGAGAAATGGGATTGGGTTGCACGCCTGCAACAAGATGGTACTGAAAGTGAAAGTTGTCTGTATTTCTCTTTATTCGTGTTAAAAGTTAAATTGTAGTTTCCTTATGATTCTCTGATGGTCTGTTTTATCTATTACCCCGAAGCATGTTTCCCTTCCCCATCTTTATTTGTTTAATTACCTTTATCTTTCTGTTATATATATATATATATATATATATATATATATATATATATATATTTATATAAAACTGTACATGTCTATCTGGAATCTGGTCCTAGCCTCGTCACTACCTCGCCGGGGTTAGGCGAGGTACTTACCAGCGCATGGGGTCGGCTGTGCTGATACTACACTTTGCACTCTTTTGTGCAGATCCCAGCACCGCAGGTTTCGAATCGTAGGGAGCTCCCAGCTTGTTGATTATCAGGCGACCCAAGGTAGTCCTGCAGGCGTCCGCATACCTTGGCATCTCCCGCTATCTATTTTATCTGTTTCTTTTATGTAATCCCAGAGACAGTATTTTGTTACTTCTTTCAGACCCTTATTTGTAGTACTCTTAGATAGTCTGTGAAGCTGTGACACTAAATCTTGGGTAGTTCGTTAAGGAGATTTTATTAGCAATATTTTAAAATTTTGAAATTTTATTATTCCGCTCGCTAATTTATGTTGTTCTTTAGTTGTTGGTTTTGTGTTGCTATGAATTTGTAAATGAGAACATGGTTAATAATTCGGTTAATTGGCTTGCCTAGCTACCAGTAGTAGGCGCCATCACGACTCCGGGGGGGTGGGAAAGCCGGGTCGTGACACCATAAAGCTGACCTGTTTCTCTATTAATAATGAGCATTTTGCTCCAAAACTTTGTATAAAAACCTCTATTAAGACATGGAAATCCTTTATCAGTATGACTGATTTCCACATCCCATTTCATAATCCAGGGAATAGAAAATTCTATGAAAAAATGCATTAAAGCCATTCCTTCAAAGAAAGTATTATCTCTTTGTAGACTAATTAGTCTGGGTGATAATTCCACCCACTGAGTATATAAACTCTTATAATTATCTGGTAAAATATCAATAGATGGTTCAAATATAGTCCACCATTCACAGAACCAATTTGGTAAATCTTGGTCAAACATATTATCACAAAGTTTAATAAACCAAGAGTGTTTCCTATTAGGATTTTCATAATAAAAAGTATTATAAAAACTCTTGATATAATCCCAGTAATTATATTTAACAGAAATTTTCTGTTCTGGATGGATATAATTCTTTTCTTTCAAAGTACTAATTCCCCATTCATCAGCAGGAATTATACGCTTGAATATAATCTTGGAAAAGTTATAAACTTTTTTAGTTGTTGAGGGATAAAAATGTTGAATTTCAACTGTCTCTGTTGATTTTAAAATCAACTCATAATTCATTCTGTATTTATATGAAGTAGTAGCATATGATGCTGTATCAAAATACCTTGACATTATTTGCCAGGGATTATCCTTCCATCTTAGGTCTGATTTTTCCAAAAGAATTATTAATTCTTTATGGGAATTTTGACTATAAACTTCATTACCTTCATTGTCTTATTCCATTAAGGCTGTAGAATATGAAGGTGGGTATTACCCTCATTCTGTTGCTTGGACTTTATAAATTCCATGAAGTCTTTGTACATAGGGTGATTGGTATTAACACCCGAACTTGAACTTTCTGTCATATTAGCAGATATTAACTTCTGGTTTCCAAATTGGGCAAGGATATTAACTCTACCCCTTCCTGTGCCTCTTCCCCTACCTCGAGGGGGTGTATAGTGGGGTCTCATCTGAAACATAAATATAAAGAATTATGAATTCAAATATTCTCTAGTAAGAAAATCAGGGAGATTATTATCACTACCCTTTTTGTATATAATTTCAAAATCAAAAGGTTATGGCTATCTGCTAATATGGCAGAAAGTTCAAGTTCGGGTGTTAATACCAATCACCCTATGTACAAAGACTTCATGGAATTTATAAAGTCCAAGCAACAGAATGAGGGTAATAAGCCACCTTCATATTCTACAGCCTTAATGGAAGAAGGCAATGAAGGTAATGAAGTTTATAGTCAAAATTCCCATAAAGAATTAATAATTCATTTGGAAAAATCAGACCTAAGATGGAAGGATAATCCCTGGCAAATAATGTCAAGGTATTTTGATACAGCATCATATGTTACTACTTCATATAAATACAGAATGAATTATGAATTGATTTTAAAATCAACAGAGACAGTTGAAATTCAACATTTTTATCCCTCAACAACTAAAAAAGTTTATAACTTTTCCAAGATTATATTCAAGCGTATAATTCCTGCTGATGAATGGGGAATTAGTACTTTGAAAGAAAAGAATTATATCCATCCAGAACAGAAAATTTCTGTTAAATATAATTACTGGGATTATATCCAGAGTTTTTATAATACTTTTTATTATGAAAATCCTAATAGGAAACACTCTTGGTTTATTAAACTTTGTGATAATATGTTTGACCAAGATTTACCAAATTGGTTCTGTGAATGGTGGACTATATTTGGACCATCTATTGATATTTTACCAGACAATTATAAGAGTTTATATACTTAGTGGGTAGAATTATCACCCAGACTAATTAGTCTACAAAGAGATAATACTTTCTTTGAAGGAATGGCTTTAATGCATTTTTTCATAGAATTTTCTATTCCCTGGATTATGAAATGGGATGTGAAAATCAGTCATACTGATAAAGGATTTCCATGTCTTAATAGAGCTATTTATACAAAGTTTTGGAGCAAAATGCTCATTATTAATAGAGAAACAGGTCAGCTTTATGGACAGCAAACCCTTGATAATATTGAAGGGCTCTTAAGAAATATAGTTCTCAAAAATCTAGCAAGAATATTGCTGAAGAGGAAATTAGTCCTCTAGTTCATATCAGCAGAAAGATACAGATGAAGAAAGGAGCTGTATCTAAGAAAGAGCTTATGGCCTCATATTTAGCAGAAGTTAGAAAAGACTTCGCAAGAAACTTTGATACTGAAATGCCCGATGATATTTCAATGACATCAGTGGGTAAAACAAATGAAGATATTTGTTTAGAAGAATCACAAGAAGATAATATAGAGCAAGTTAATATTGCAGAGTTAGAGGAATTTCTGCAGAAAATGAAAGAAAGAGTGGAAGAATCTTCCTCAGCACAAAAAGATAAAGGCAAGAAATGAATTGACGACAGAATTATTTGGGTAATAAAACAAATCAGCTTTAATAAAGCAATAGGCCCCACCAAATAAAGTTGTCGGCCAGAGAATCTACTTTTATAAAGTAGTTTGTCGATTTTGCTTTTCCTTTTTCTTTGTCGGCCATTATTGTAATTATTTTGTAGGCCATTTTACTATTTACTTTTTGACTTTTGTACATCCGATCCATTATATAAGGATCGTTTCAGTTTGAGGGAAGCAGGCTTTTCTTTTGGGTTTTCAGTCCTCTCTCTCTAGAAATCTTTCAGTTGTAAATTTCTTTTTTAATAAAAACAACCGCTTGGTTACAATATCGCAGGTCTCAGGTATTTTTATTTTTTCTGTCTTTAATTTTAATTTCTTGTTTGAAGATTTAGCCTAAATGATAGGCTAAATATATGTGTTAAACTTAGGATTCTTGAACTGTTCTTAAAGCATGCTTTAGTATTAATTAAATTACTGTTTCTGTTCCGATGTTGCTAAGGTTAAAGGTTTAAACCCAGGCAGTTCTAAGTTAGAAAGTAAGCTCGGTTTATGGCAGCATAAACAGTATCCTCCGCAGAACCTGTTTTTAGCCAAGGTTGGGCGTTGTAAAAGGGTTAGCAGGTGAGGACGTGGTTTAGAGCTTATTAACTAAGTTAGAATTTTGACAGGATTTGTACCTTAGTAATTCTCTCCCTGTAGCTACATCGAAGCGATCCGGTAGTTACTTGGTATAAGCCATATATAAGGCACTATATATATGTATCTAATACATATAAACTATATATATATATATATATATATATATATATATATATATATATATATATATATATATATATAGTATAG
>MCJB01027270.1:0-41529 GCA_002018475.1 Nicotiana obtusifolia
ATATATATATATATTTTGAGTAAGCGGGCTATTTAAGTTAATTTCTCAATTTCTTATACTTGCAAAAGAAGGGAAGGATCTGCCTTTGATTCTTCTATATGAATATAGTGATGATCCATCCATATTTGATGGGACTGTCCAACGAATTAAATTAGTGCTGAAGTAGAATCTTACTTCGTCCTTGGCCTTAAATTAGTGATGTTTAACAATTATGCTTCTAGCTAATTTAAGGAAATTCCAATGTTCTCAACACTCAACAAGACACTTATAGATGCCTTTAACACTTCGGTCGAAAATAATTAATCGCTAGCTAAATATATAAACTATAAAGATTATACACTAACTAATGTGTAAAATATGATTGGTTTATATATGTTGTATATTAATATATAAGAAATATATATTTTTGGAGGGCAGTTATACAATATAGATTTCCCTAGATTTTTTATGGGGTTATTGTAAGTGACTTAGGCCTAGTTGAAGGTAGAGTGGGCATTCAGGCAGTTCGGATTGGATATGAAAATTTGGTTTGGATTTTCGATTTTCGAATTGAAGAAATAACAATCCAAATTCAATCCAAATAAGCTCGGATTGGATCGTAAAATAAGAGCACCTAGCTTTGCCCATTCATAAGGACTCGTTTCTATGTCCAAACATCACATACCAGCAGATGTGGTCACCATCATAGGTACTGAAGATACTGTATCTAGAGAGGTGGATAGATATGACTACTAGTTGCTCGATCAGGACCCTAGCTTTATTGCGAGCCAAAAACCCAATTTATATGCCCCCTTTCTTTTTGGATCAGATTTTTTAAATTCGGTTTCGGATTAATCGGTTTGGATATTTTAGATTTTCGATTTTGAGCTTATAGGTTGAGATGTTTCTTCTGTTTACAAAACTAAATATCCAAAATGAAGTACTCTGTCACGACCCGAAGTCCACTAAAGGTCGTGATGGCGCCTAACACCCGTCAGGCAAGCCAACGGTGATTGATCAACTTGTTTACTCATTTTATTACTTTGAACATAACTTTCACTAATTAAATAGTATAAAATAAAATTTACAGGGCAAATGATAATATTTACACGAACTATATAATGAATAACCCGTAGGAACCCCCAAAATCGGTGTCACAAGTGTACGAGCATCAACTAGGAAATATAATAAAATACAACATCTTTCTGGAATACAAATTAGACAGGAAAATACAAATAACTCTGATGGAGACTCTGCAGGTTGCATATCGTAACATGGAATGTAGCTCACGGTAAAGTCCGCGCAATAGTCGCGCCTTTGCGCCCAAAAGATCACCAGGCATATATGTACTTGCAGAATAAGTGTAGCAAGTGCAGCATGAGTACGTAAATCAATGCCGTGTCCAGTAAGTATCTAGCCTAACCTCGGAGAAGTAGTAACGAGGGTCGACATCGACACTTACTAGTGGTCTAATAAATCATGTATAGTGAGAAGTAAACAGATGTGAGGTAGAATAAATAAACGAAATAACAAGTATAGATACGTGGTACAATTCTCCTTTCAACAATAAACTCAAGCTCTCAGCTAATAGTTACCTCCTCAATCGGAGTATATATATAATGGACCTCACCAGATAGGTCGTCACAGTTTAAATCAAGAAAACTCACAGATACATTGGCTTTTTGTCAAATATTACGCACGATTTCATAAGAATATTTTAGAGAAATGCCGAGACGTACGGCCCGATCCCATCATACTGTGTGCACTGCTGAAGGTCGAACGGCACGAACCATAGATACATCTCTTATATTACCGAGGCAAACGACACGCTTCCATGAGAGTGTGATACATAATCCTGCCGAGGCGAACGGCCCGATCCCATCATAATTTGCGTACTGTTGAGGGTCGAACGACAAGAACCATAGATGTATCTATTGTGTTGCCGAGGCGAACGACCCGATCCCATTAGAATAAGAAGCTTTAACGGGTCCTTGACCCCACTCACGAATAAACGTGCGAGATATAAATTTTTAAGGAAAGCCTTTCGAGGAAAACGCATAGCACGGGAGAAATTCGTAAGAAGAGTACAATTATTGCGCGGCTAATCATGAAGCCCGTCAAGTCTCTACAATACCAAGACTATTACTCTACGCAAGTCTGGTCTCAAATCGCAACGTAACATAAAGGAATTTAATAGGTAAGGGACAACTCAAATAGTACAGTTATAGCATGGCGAGAACTTAAGTCTACCCGGACACAATATGAATCTAGCTACGTAGGGACTTTCATCATCTCGTGCATACGTATCCGCTGCAACAAGTAGCATATATCAAATACATCACCTAGGGTAGTTTCCCCCTCGCAGAGTTAGACAGGAGACTTACCTTGCTCCGAAGTTCCATAACCGGCTCCAACGCCTCTCTGACACCTCAACTCAAATCCACACGTCCCCAAACTAGTCAAACAACGTGAAAATCAATCAAAATATACTCAAATGCTTATAATTAATCAATTTATAACAATTCCCAACTCTGTTCGAAAAGTCAATAAAGTCAATCCTCGAACCCACGTGCCCGGATTTCAAAAATTTTCAAATATAAACTTTACCCATAATACCATAAACTCAAATATGTAATTTATTCCAATTTTCATGTCCTATTTCATGGCCAAATTCCAAAAATATCAATTTCTAGGTTTTCTACCAAAATCTCAAATTTCTACAAATTTTCATGTTCAAATCCACATATAAACTATATATTTAACTCATAATATATGGGAATTACTTACCTTGACATAGATGATGAAAACCTCCACTTGAAGCTCTCCAAAAATCCCCAAACCAAGAGAGAATGAAAGAAAATTGGCCAAATCCCGTACAAAAATCCAATTCTTCCCGGCGCTTCCTCGCACCTGCTGAACAGTAGCAGCTTCTGCGGCCCCGCACCTGCAGAAAATCCATCGCAGGTGCGGGTCCAAGCTCAAACAACAGCCCTCGCTTCTGTGCCCCTAGTAGTGCACCTGCGGTTCCGCTTCTGCGGGTCTCAAGCGCTTCTGCTCTCGCGCACCTGCATGACCATGTCCGCTTCTGCGGCCTAGGCTTTCTTGGCCAACCACCGCTTCTGCGCTCCAGTGGTCGCATCTACGATCACGCAGGTGTGGGAATTTCTACGCTCGGTTCACTGTCTCGCTTCTGCGATGAAGCTTCCGCGGAAGCGGTTGCACCAGCAACACGAATTCTCCAGCTTTTCCTTAAGTCCAAAATCCGATCCGTTAACCATCCGAATTTCACTCGAGGCCCCCCATACCTTGACCAAATATACCAACGCATCCCAAAACACATTATAAACTTAGTCGAGGCCTCAAATCACGCTAAACACCATAGAAATTATGAATCGACGATCGAAATCCTTCTTTAAACTTTCAAACTTTTAAATTTTGACGAACGTGTCCGAACCATACCAAAACATTCCGGAATGACGCCAAACTTTGCGTACAACTCACAAATCACGATACGAACCTATTCTAAGGCTAGGAACCTCAAACGGACATCGATAACACCAAAGTCCACTTCAAATCAAACTTGAGAAATTCTTAAACTTTCAAAATGTTAACTTTCCATAATATGCGCCGAAATGCTCCGGGGTCACCCGATACTTAATCCGAACATACGCCCAAGTCCGAAATCATCATACGAACCTATTGGAACCTTCAAATCCCGATTCTGAGGTCCTTTACTCGAAAGTCAAACCTTATTCAATTCTTTCAACTTAAATCTTTCAAAATTAGAATTTTTCTATCCTAATGAACTCTGAACTTCCCAAAATTCAATTCCGACCACACGTATGAGTCATAAATTGAAGTGGATCTACTCAAGGCCCCAAACCGCCGAACGACGTGCTAGAGCTCAAAACGACCGGTCGGGTCGTTACATTCTCCCCCACTTAAACATATGTTTGTCATCGAACGTGCTAAGGACTGCTCTGGAGTTGTCCAAAATCACTGTTCAACACCTCGTGCACCTACTCATGCCACCACAACCTAGTTGAGCACATTAGCTCGGGCTAGACTGAAGATCCTTCCTATAACCTTAACAAACAAGATTTAGAACCAAATTTCAACTTCTGAATTTCTTTACAATACCTGATTCTAACATATGAATACTGTATCAATCTTTACGTACTGAATCCACACATGATCATGCATCTATGCTGACATCACACAACGAGCCGCATAAGGCCTTTGCCCAAGGCAACCTCCTCCAAGCACAACAGCTGAAATTTCACTGACTCCAAGCCCGTAATGTACCTCATAACACATATAAGCCGTGTTCCAACTCTCGCGATACTGCCACAACGGAAGAGATGTGTAGAAACTCTTAACCACCTAACCAAATCAATAAATCATGGAGTCTCTCCTCCTGACATGAACAATTACCTCATTCTGAATCGAATAAGGATATTTGCTCTTTAATATACCCTTTATAACTCCGACCGCACTGATCCCATGTCCAATAACCTCGTCCCACCCAGTACAAGCTGCTCAGGCAGTAAACCATCTTAATCACTGCCAAAAATCTCATATGACGCCATCAATGCGCCAACAAGCTACAAACTCGAATATGATACATAAGGAAACACGAACTTTGAGAAAGAACTACCCAGCCCTTGTAATGATTAAAATGACCGAAGAGATGCTACGAACCCTTCTCAGAGAATGAGAAACCAAATACACAGAATAGATATAGGGAACCGTACTCAATATCTCACTGTTGCGGCGTGCAACCCAACCCACACATGATACCATTACGATGTGCAACCCAACCCACACATGATACCATTACGATGTGCAACCCAATCCAAAAATAATACCATTGCGGCGTGCAACCCGATCCAAACAGCGTACCCGTGACGGCGTGCCACCCGATCCACACATAGCAATAAATAAGGAAATACCCATCCAGCCATAATGCTTATACCTATGAAATACCGAATATCGACCACAAGTACGCCAAGTGCGAAAATACCACCCTGGGAAGACGAATAGCGCTATACGCTACAAAACCCAAGCACGGCTAAGGTGCAATAAATGACCTGCATCTCGAGAGCCATCCTGCTCATATAATACCACAAGCTACACGGGACCACAACACATGTGCGAATAATCAAGCAGTCTCAATCCGGAACAAACTCCCACAGTTCACAACTAAAGGACTATAGCACCTTCCAGGCATAAACTCTCACATTAGCGATAGTACCAGAATCTCCATACTTGGTTTCAATCCTTAACAATCAAGTGACTAATATGTCACACTTATACAATTTCCCCGTGGGATACGCTCCCACGACCTTCCGCACCAGGTAGTAAAGTCTACACCTCCAAACCACCAACCGTACTAATTTTGTAAAGCCAACTAAGAGTCCGCAAATCAATATACAAAGCCTCTTACATAGGACACCGTTCTCAGGTGACACTAAAGAAAATGCCAACCTACTATGAACACCTGAATTCTTCCCTGCTCATCCGAGCTCATGACATTCTTGTCAACACCGAACTGGAAGATTGATCCTCAACTTCCAATTCCCATGCCGCTCATTGCACCTATCGCGCCGCTACGCGAGAGTGCAAGAATTTCTCATAACCCCTGAACTACTAGTAGAATGAACACTTCATTGGCTAGAATCCCTTTCTTTCAACTCATTTCAGAAGAACCATGGTAATACGCAACCGAATTCCCATAGCCACAGAAAATACAACCTCAAGTTGTGGTCTAAACCACCATAACTCTTCTAGGATCCATCTATACAGAACGAGGCCATTAGAATCAACTACCTCCCCCAAATAAATCAAATTACGATGGCTGTCAAGACCGCACGTACCGCCACAAATCACCTGTATAACACTAACACGCCGAAGGAACTGATCATTGCCTCAATCACGTTGATTCAAACCATTACCAACCGACCTAACTTCCTCTGATTTACTCTTGACCTGCCTTAGAAATAATAATAGTTCCATTCAGACACATAACGAAACTCGATCAACACTCATCCCGAGTGACCCAAATTATGAGATCACATTGGCTTAATACCCACTGCAAAAACTCGATCTTTAACCACACAACGGACCCAAAATCCTTAGACACCACGCTTACATCCTTAAACCTATTAGAACCACTACTGGGAGTCACGGACTCTGAATTGGTCCCGAGTATAATCAAACTCCAACGCTCTGTTAGCATATGAACACTCCCAAATAAGCAACCGGATGAGTTCTTTTACTTGTACATCACATCCACAAGAAGCATGAACTCTAAGTCTTCCCAAAACCTGAACATGAACCGATAAGGCGAAATATAGCACACATTGGACAAGTTCTTTGCTCGAATTACCCTTGATGTTTCCTTTTTCTTAGTCATAATAACCCACCAGTGCACCGATCACCAAAAATCGCACAAGCAAACAACCACGTCGTAGACGGTGGGGCTCCCCCACTTAGCTTAAAGCTACAATTACATAAACCTAGAACCCACAAAGATTCCTCCTTCTCAATTACCATGATCTCGCACATTTAACCCGCCAAATTCGTCGAAATCTCTTATTAAACTTCTCATGAACATTCCGAATTATTAGCCACAATCGCATATTTGACCTTCTGCCGGGTAGTAAGTATAACTCCTCGTAGAAACCTCATCAAAATCACGCAACTGCCAACCTGCTCACAGGAGCTAACCCACATGTGGAAACTCCCTACCAACATCTTCCAACGACGCTGCATCAGGTACAACTACCACGAATTCAGTAAACCCTCCAAAGCCCATACTCGTTCGCCAGCTGTAAAAGTTGGCTCATTCCCCGTAGACATCAACTGAAAGTCCGACAATACATTCCAAACTAGAAATCATGTTGCATCCGAAACAATAATCAAATCTTCACACCCCTCTTCATTTCAAGCAAACTCCTTTCTGCCACATCCAATCTCCCTCGGTACAGTAGCCACCATCCCAAAATAAAATCCGTAGACCACATCACCTTCCATCACGATTCCCAAATCGCCCTAAACTTTCTCAAAGCACGTGGCTATCCTACCACAGAATCTATACGCTACTCTGCCACTCCCACTCAGTCAAACCATCTCTTTTAAGCAACTTCTCGACCTCTGCTTCTTATACTTGACCTTCTTGTAATTCAACCACCGCGAGACACCTCCCGCCATGTCCTCTCTCATACTTCGTTGCCTAAATGTTGTCTAAAATCAAATCCATACCTGTAGCACCTGAACTGATAAATCGCTACCAATTCCCAACCTCCTAGAAAATCCTCATTCTTGAGCCATCAACACTAAAAATACCAATTCGATTTTGAAACCGCTACACTCTGCTATCTCTGACAACCGCTTCTTAGGCACCACTTCCTAACATCCTGTCTCGAAGGCAAATCGAAGAAGACCATAACACCGGCGGACCTTAATACGTTCCAACAAGGACGACGACACCACATCACAAATGAGAATTCCACCACGCTCGAAAATATCAAGTCTCGTCACTTCATCAACCAAGGCCTGAATATCCATAGTCCGATTGCCTTTCCTTTGCTGGAATTAAATGCTGAACCTCTAAATTATGCACTGAGAAATCCTCCTTTCAAGTCATTCACTACCTCGATACATAAACAAGCACCCTACCATTCCACAACCACTATGTGATAACAACACATGAACATCATAGCAATCCGTGCGCAGCCTCAAAACCA
This sequence comes from Nicotiana obtusifolia, assembly GCA_002018475.1. NCBI lineage: Eukaryota > Viridiplantae > Streptophyta > Magnoliopsida > Solanales > Solanaceae > Nicotiana > Nicotiana obtusifolia. The sequence goes on from MCJB01027270.1 coordinate 7,728, forward strand.
TAGGAAATACAGATACTGAGCTAAAACAAAGGACATTCTTCCGCAAGACGACGATAATAGCCCGCCCGAACACGCAGGAAAAAACATCCTACACTACGTTTGCAGTACCACCACAACTCCTCGACGTCCAATTGATAACTAGCGCTTCACGTCGCGTAAGATTGAGTAGGAAGGAAATAAATACACAAGCCTCAGTGGAATCAAATCGCACAATGAAGGATTAAGAAGGAAAGTGCTCCTAACAGCCCTGTAGCCTCTCGAAGATAAGTACAGACGTCCCGGCACCGATCCCTAAGACTCTACTAGACTTTCTCATGACTCGTGAGAACTAAGTGAACCTAAAGCTTTGATGCCAAGCTGTCACGATCCGAAATCCACTAAAGGTCGTGATGGCGCCTAATGCCACCGTCAGGAAAGCCAATGGTGATTGATCAACCTATTTACTCATTTTATTACTTTAAAATCATAATTTCCATTAATTAAATAGTATAAAATAAAATTTATAGGATAAATGATAATATTTACGCGAACTACAATAATGAACAACCCGTAAGAACCCCCAAAACCTAGTGTCACAAGTGCATGAGTATCAAATAGAATATACAATAAAATACAACATCTGTCTGGAATACAAATTAGACAGGAGAATATAAATAACTCTGATAGAGACTCTACAGGCTGCAGATTGTAATATGGAATGCAGCTCATGGTAAAGTTCCCGCAATAGCCGCGCCTTTGCGCCCAAAAGACCACCAGTCATATATGTACCTGCACAATAAGTGCAGCATGAGTACGTAAATCAACACGTGCCCAGTAAGTATTTAGCCTAATCCCTGAGAAGTAGTCACGAGGGATCGACATCGACACTTACTAGTGATCCAATAAATCATGATGTGGTCCAATAAATCATGTACAATAAGAAGTAAAATATGTGAGGTAGAATAAATAAACGAAATAACAAGTATAGATACGTGGTACAATTCTCCTCTCAACAATAAACTCAAGCTCTCAACTAGTAGTTACCTCCACAATCGGAGTATATATATAATGGACCTCACCAGATAGGTCGTTCACAGTTAAAATCAGAAAAACTCACAAATACACTAGCTTTTTGTCAAATTTTACGCACGATTTCATAAGTGTATTTTAGAGAAATGCCGAGGCGTACGGCCCGATCCCATTATACTGTATGCGCTGCTGAGGGTTGAATGGCACGAACAATAGATACATCTATTATATTGCCGAGTCGAACAGCCCGCTCCCATGAGAGTGTGATACATAATCCTAGGCGAACGGCCCGATCCCATCATAATGTGCGCACTGCCGAGAGTCGAACGGCACGAACCATAGATGTATCTATCATACTGCCGAGGCGAACGGCCTGATCCCATTAGAATAAGAAGCTTTAACAGGTCCTTGATCCCACTCACGAATAAACGTGTGAGATATAAATTTTTAAGGAAAGCCTTTCGAGGAAAACACATAGCACAAGAGGAATTCATAATAGGAGTACAATTATTCCGCGGCTAATCATGAAGCCCGTTAAATCTCTAGAATAGCAAGTCTATCACTCTATGCAAGTCCAGTCTCAAGTCGCAACGTAACATAAAGGAATTTAATAGGCAAGGGACAAGTCAAATAGTAAAGTTATAGCTGGCGGGAACTTCAGTCTACCCAGACATAACAAGAATCTAGCTACGTACGGACTCTTGTCACCTTGTGCATAAGTAGCCCCCGCAACAAGTAGCATATACCAAATACATCACCTAGGGGTAGTTTCCCCCTCACAGAGTTAGATAGGAGACTTATCTCACTTGAAGTTCCATAACCGGCTCCAACGCCTCTCTAACACCTCAACTCAAAGTCAAACGCCCGAAACTAGTCAAACATCGTACAAATCAATCAAAATATTCTCCAATGCTTATAATTAATCAATTTATAAGTATTCCCAACTCCGCTCGAAAAGTCAGTAAAATCAACCCTCGGGGCCAAGTGCTCGGATTTCGAAAATTTTCGAATATAGACTTTACCCATAACACCACAAACTCAAATATATAATTTATTCTAATTTCCATGTCATATTTCGTGGTCAAATTCAAAAAATACCAATTTCTAGGTTTTCTACCAAAATTCTATAAATTTCCATGTTCAAATCCACATAAAAATCACGTAGTTTACTCACACTATGTGGGAATTATTTACCTTGACATAAATGATGGAAACCTCCACTTGAAGCTCTCCAAAAATCTCCCAAACCAAGAGAGAATGAAAGAAAATGGGCCGAATCCCGTATAAAAATCCAATTCTGCCTAGCGCTTCCTTGCACCTGCGGAGCAGTAGTCGCTTCTGCGACCCCACACCTGCGGAAAATCCATCACAGGTGCGGCTCCAGCTCAAACCAACAGCCCTCGCTTCTGCGCCCTCAGTAGCGCACCTGCGCTTCCGCTTCTGCGGGCCTCGAGCGCTTCTGCGCGACCATGTCCGCTTCTGTGGCCCATGGGTTATTGGCCAACCTCAGCTTCTGCGTTCCATCGGTCGCATACGCGATCACGGATGTCCAAGAATTTCTTCGTACCTGCGACCTCTACCTAGTTCTCTTCCAGCTGCTTCGGCGGTTCACTGCCTCGCTTCTGCGATGAAGCTTCCGTAGAAGCGGTTGCACCAACAACCAGAATTTTCCAGCTTTTGCTTAAGTCCAAAATCCGATCCGTTAACCATTCGGAATCCACCTGAGGCCCCCGAAAACTTGACCAAATATACCAACGCGTCCCAAAATATATTACGAACTTAGTCAAGGCCTCAAATCATTTCAAACAACGTTGATACTACGAATCGGCGATCGAAATTCTTCTTTAAACTTTCAAAGTTTCAAACTTCAACAAACGCGTCCGAACTATACTAAAATATTCCGGAATGACGCCAAACTTTGCGTACAAGTCACAAGTCACGATACGAACCTATTCCAAGGTTCGGAACCTCAAACGAACATTGATAACACCAAAGTCCACTTTAAATCAAACTTAAGAAATTCTTAAACTTTTAAAATGTTAACTTTCCATTATAAAGTGCCAAATGCTCCCGGGCTACTCGATACTTAACCCTAACATACGCCCAAGTCCGAAATCATCATACGAACCTATTGGAACCTTCAAATCCCAATTCCAAGGTCGTTTACTCGAAAGTCAAACTTTATTCAATTCTTCCAACTTAAAGCTTCGAAATTAGAGTTTTCCATCTGAATGAACTCTGAACTTCCCGAAATTCAATTTCGACCACATGTACAAGTCATAAAACATGAAGTGAAGCTACTCAAGGCCCCAAACCGCTGAACGACGTGCTAGAGCTCAAAACGACCGGTCGAGTCGTTATATACTCATGTTAAATTGCCTGAAAGTTCATCATCACCGCAATCATCGAAATAAAATATTAAAGTAATGAAATTATTATCAAGGAAATGTAATAGAGACAGTAATACGGCCGGTAAGAAGTAGCAATAGTAAAATCATGTCCAAATAGAAAGTATTATGACAGTAACCTTGTAATTAATGTTGAATATATGAGATAATATCTAATGAGTAGGGTATTTGAACTTATTACTATTGACATATGAGTAATGGACTAAATATAAAGTATAAAATTTAGGATTTTTTGATATTTTAAATTCTGAAGTGCCAAATCCAAAATTCAAAAATTTTAAAAAGTTAAACCCAAAAGTCCTATAGTATACACAATTGAGATTTAATTCCTTCAAACTGTTTGTTTTTCGCCAAACAAACAGAGCACAATTTTCAGAGCAGTCTTCTCAAACAATATAGGTAACTTAATTTGATTTTCAAAAGATATTTTGGTCTTGTAGGAAAGTAGTCCAATTTGCAATGCCCAATACAGCTATAAAGCGGGCAAAAAACATAAATAGGCATAATTTAAGAAAAATTTTCAGAAATGTAGCAGTAATAGTTATTTTACATACAAAATAATTAAATAATTATATTTCTAGCAGATATCGTTACACCATGTACCTATAATTAAGCACGCAATGCATTTATTTTTTTAATGAAAACGTCCCTAGTACTTTTGAACATTTTTTCCTATAGTTTATCTTGAAACCAATCCCTAACATATTTAAATGGTAATATATTTTTTTATTTTTTTTGTTGGAAACTAATTTATTCTATAACAGATTTTCTACATTTCATACACGGATCTTTTTACAAGAAAAAGTACATGTACCTTTTTATACAACATTATCTAGCAAAAGTATACATCTTTATATTCAAAAAAATAAAATACATATATTTCAAGAAAAATATACTGTATATTTGAGATATATATATATATATATATATATATATATATATATATATATATATATATATATATATATATTTATATATATATACACACACACACACACACATATTATAAATCATGTAAATTTATATCATAATTATATCAAGGAGTACTTTCTTATTAAGAAGATCAAATATATATTATTACCTTAGTATATACAGTATTTCTCATTAAATGGTATATTATAAAAAGGCTACAGAAAGTATATTCTTACATTAATATTTATATACATGGTGTTTCTAAAAAATATTATACCATATATATGTAATATAATACCTTAATACCATTATAACAATATTGAATTATACTATGTGTATTACTACATTAGTATACCACTAAAAATGAATTATATCAGGAATATATAATATTATACTTCAATAGAAATATAATTGAATTGAGTTATACTATGTATATTACCTTTTCCCCTATATTAATACAATAGTATACACAAAATTCCTCTAAAAAGTTATATTAAATATATATAATGAATAATGGAATACGTAGTATTAATTTCATAATGATTAAGTAAATATTAAAGAAGAGAGAGAAATGTAATGAAAAATATGAGAATATAACTGAATTCCTAATTTAAAATAGGAGAGAAAGTGTGAAAAAATAAATATCCCATAATTTATGCATTTTGGCTGCTCATTAATTATGTGCATAATCTTTATCTGCCATTAGTATTAAAAAATTGCCATTTATAAAATAAACAAAGAATAATATTATTTTTTTAAATATATTTTAAAAAGTGATCAGCTGCGTATTTTTTCCTTATAAAAAATTCCTTTGCCCAAACATGTCGCGTCCTTTAAAGTTGCAGTTTGCCGATTAATTGGATTCTAACTTGTAGTTCAAATTTTGATATTTTGACCTTGGTAAAGGCCTATATGCCTTTTCTTTTAACAGCTAACCTAGTCAACAATTTAAGATAGGGAAGGCAGAGCAAAATATAAATTGACCGGTTGTCCAAACAGAATATATACGCTAGCCAAAAAAGTATAAGATAATGCATATTATATGTATATAATACATACTAGCATCTGTAAACGTGCTTTGCACGTTAATAATGTCACATGATGATTTAAATATTTATTTATATGAAAGAACAATAAAATTTAATATAATAATACAACAATCATCTAAATGCCGAAAAAAATATTATTATTACATTAGTATAATACATGAATTTGAAATAAAATGACATCATCAAAACTTACACAAATGATCAATTTTGTCATGTTAGTTAGATAATTATATATTATAGTTTAAAAATATTTAATGTGATAGTATCTTAAAGAACACTTCTTTGTGGACAATATTTTTTTGTATATGTTTCCTCCTAATGCTTTGGTTGCTCTGCCTTGACCAGAACTATTGTTGCCGATCTTGATTTCCATCTTGAAAGTGTAATATACAGTTGTTCATGCAAGAAAATATATTGCGGTTAATATAGTCCAATTATTAGGACGTTTGTCCTTGTGCTTTATTTATTATATTTGTAAATATACTAAAAATTATTTTCACACAAATTTAAAAGGATATTTGTCACGACCCAAAATCCACTAAAGGTCGTGATGGCGCCTAACACCGCTGTCAGGCAAGTCAACGGTGATAGATCAACTTAATTACTCATTTTAGTATTTTGAAATCATAATTTTTATTAATTAAATAGTATGAAATAGAATTTATCGGGTAATGATAATATTTACACGAGCTACAATAATGAACAACTTGTAGGAACTCCCAAAACCCGGCATTACAAGTGCATGAACATTAACTAGAAAATATAATAAAATACAGCATTTGTCTGGAATACAAATTAGACAGGAGAATATAAATAACTCTGATGGATACTTTGCAGGCTGCGGATCGTAACATGGAATGCAGCTCATGGTAAAGTCCCCGCAATAGCCGTGCCTTTGCGGTCAAAAGACCGCCAGATATATATGTACCTGCACAATAAGTGCAGCAACTGCAGCGTGAGTACGTAAATCAACGCGTACCCAGTAAGTATCTAGCCTAAGCCCAAAGCAATAGTGACGAGGGATCGACATCAACACTTACTAGTAGTCCAACAAGACAGATACAATAGAAGTAAACAGATGTGAGTCAGAGTAAATAAACGAAATAACAAGTATAAATACGTGGTAAAATTCTCCTCTCAGCAATAACTCAAGCTCCCAGCTAGTAGTTAACTTCCTAATCGGAGTATATATATAATGGACCTCACCAGATAGGTCATCACAGTCCAAATTAGAAATCTCACGGATATACTGGCTTCTTGTCAATTATTACGCACAATTTCATAAGAGTATTTTATAGAAATGTTGAGGCATACGGCCCGATCCCATCATAATATGTGCACTACCGAGGGTCGAACGGCATGAACCACAGATACATCTATTTTATTGCCAAGGCGAACGGCCCGATCCCATCATAATTTGCGCACTGCCGAGGATCGAACGACACGAACCATAGATGTATCTACTATACTGTCGAAGCGGACGGCCTAATCCAATTAGAATAAGAAGTTTTGACGGGTCCTTGACCCACTCACAAATAGACGTGTGAGTTATAAATTTTTAGGGAAACCTTTCGATGAAAATGCATAACGCGGGAGAAATTCCTAAGAGGAGTACAATTGTTCCACGGCTAATCATGAAGCCCCTCGAATCTCTATAGTAGCAAGTCTATCACTCTACACAAGTCTAGTCTCAAGTAGCAATATAAAATAAAAAAATTTAATAGGCAAGAGAAAACTCAAATAGCATAGTTATAGCATAGCGGGAACCTAAGTCTACGCGGACATAACATGAATCTAGCTACGTACGGACTCTCATCACCTCGTGCGTACGTAGCCCCCGCAACAAGTAGCACATATCAAATACATCACCTAGGGTTAGTTTCCCCTTTATAGAGTTAGACATGAGACTTACCTTGCTCCGAAGTTCCATAACCGGCTCCAACGCCACTCAAACACCTCAAACCGATGCGCGTCTCTCCAAAACTAGTCAAACAAATGTGCAAATCCATAAATATATACTCTATTACCCATAACTAATCAATTTATAATAATTCTCAATTCCGCTCGAAAAGTCAATAAAGTCAACCCTTAGGTCCACATGCCCGGATCCAAAAACTTTCGAAAATAATCATTACCCATAATATTACGAACTAAAATGTATAGTTTCCTAATTCCATGTCCAATTTCGTTGTCAAAATCCAAAAAATACCAATTTCTAGGTTTTTCTTCAAAATCTCAAAATTTCTACTAATTTTCATGTTTAAATCCATATACAAATCATGTATTTAACCCACAATATGTGAGAATTACTTACCTTGACATATATGATGAAAACCTCCACTTGAAGCTCTTCAAAAATTGCCCAAACCAAGAGAGAATGAAAGAAAATGGGCCAAATATCGTATAAAACCAAGTCTGCCCCAGCTATGCCTCACATCTGCAGTCCCCTAGTCGCTTCTGCGACTTCAATCTCGCACATGCGAGAACCCAGGCCAGGTCGCCTATCGCATCTGCAGCCGCTCCAACGCTTCTGCACCCTCGCTTCTGCGACGCTTCATCCGCAGGTGCAGTTCCGCTTCTACAGAAACTCGACCGCATCTACGATTCCAGCCTTCCCCAGCAAAATCCGCTTCTGCGCTTCGGTAGTCGCATCTGCGATCACGCAGGCGCAGGAATTACTTCGCACCTGCGACCTCTACCCAGTTCACTCCCAGCCGCTTCTGCGGTTCACTGCCTCGCTTCCGCGAGGTCGCTTCTGCGAGGTCGCTTCTGCGATGAAGCTTCCGCAGAAGCAGTTGCACCAACAACCAGAGTTCTCAAGATTTTTCCTTAAGTCCAAAATCCGATCCATTAACCATCCGGAACCCACCCGAGGTCCTCGGGACCTTGACCAAATATACCAATACGTCCCAAAACGCATTACGAACTTAGTCGAGGCCTCAAATCACGCCAAACAACATCAAAGCTACGAATCTATGATCAAAATCCTTCTTTAAACTTTCAAACTTTGACGAACGCATCCGAACCATACCAAAACATTCCGGAATGGCGCCAAACTTTGTATACAAGTCACAAATCACGATACGAACCTATTCCAAGGCTCGAAAACCTCAAACCGACATCGATAACACCAAAGTCCAGTTCAAATTGAACTCAAGAAATTCTTAAGCTTTCAAAATGTTGACTTTCCATAATAAGCGCCGAAATGCTCCACGGCCACCCGATACTTAACTCGAACATACGCCTAAGTCCGAATCATCATACGAACCTATTGGAACCTTCAAAGCCCGATTCCAAGGTCGTTTAATCAAAAGTCACACCTTAGTCAATTCTTCCAACTTAAAGCTTTCGAATTTAGAATTTTCTTTCCAAGTCAACTCTGAACTTCTCGAAATTCAATTCCGACCACACGTACAAGTCATAAAACATAAACTGAAGCTACTCAAGGCCTCAAACTGCCGAACTATGAGCTAGAGCCTAAACGATCGGTCTGGTTGTTACATTCTCTCCCACTTAAACATACGTTCGTCCTCGAACATGCTAAGAACTGCTCCAGAGTTGTCCAAAATCACTGTTTAACACCTCTCGCACCTATCTGTGCCACTACAAACTATGTGAGCACGTTAGCTCGAGCCAGACAGAAGATCCTTCCTATAACCTTAGCTAACAAGCTTCAGAACCAAATTCTAACATTCGGAATTTTCCACGAGGCCCAATTATAGCATATGAATACCGCATCAATCACCAGTCACTGCACCAACATGACCATGCTGCTCCACTAAAATCACACCATGCACCACGTAAGTCGTTTGACCATAACAACATCCTCTAATAACTATAGCTGCAATTCCACAAATCTGATGCCCACAACACACCTCATGACGCATATAAGTCCTGTTCCACCTCTCGCAATACTACCACGATGGAAGTGATGCATAGAAACTAATAACCACCTGCTGAGTCAACAAATCATGGAGTCTCTCTTCCTGACAAGGACCATTACCTCATTCTGAATTGAATAACGATATTTGCTCTTTCATATACCCTACATAACTTCGATCGCACTAATTCCAGGTCAAATTACCTCGTATCATCCAGTACAAGCTGCTCAGGCAATAAACCATCTCAAACACTACCAAAGATTTCATATGACGCCCATAATACGCCAACAAGATACCAACTCGAATGTGATACATAAGGAAGAACGAACTCTGGAAAAAGAACTACCCGACCCACATGACGAATAAAACAGCCGAAGAGATGCTATGAACCTTTCTCAGAGAATAAGAAAAAATTACACAAAATAAGTATAGGGGATCGTACTCAACATCTCACTGCTGCGGCGTGCAACCCGATCCACACATGATACCGTTGCAGGGTGCAACCCAATCCAAACATGATATCGTTACGGCGTGCAATCCGATCCAAATAACGTGCCTGTGGCGGCATGCCACCCGATCCACAGATAACAATAAATAAGGACGTACCCATCAAGCCATAATGCGTATACCTACGGAATACCAAATATCGTCCACAAGCACACCAAGTGCAAAAATACAACTCTGTGGAGACGGATAACGCAATACGCCACATAACCCAAGCACAACTAAGGCGCGATAAATGACCTGCATCGTGAGAGCCATCCTGCTCATGGAACAACACAAGCTTCACAGGACCTCAACACATGTGTGAATAATCAAGCCATCTCGATCCGGAACAACTACCACAGTTCACAACCAAAGGAATAGAGCGGCTACCAGGCATAAACTCTCACTTTAATGATAGTACCATAATCTCCATTGCTTGGTTTCAATCTTTAACGATCAAGTGACTAACATGTCACACTTATACAGATTTCCCTGTGGGATACTCTCCCACGACCTTTCGCACCAGGTAACAAAGTATGCACATCCATACCACCAACCGTTCTAATTCTGTAAAGCAAATTAAGAATTCGCAAATCAATACACCAAGCCTCTTATATAGAACGCCGTTCTCAGGCGACACTAAAGAAAATGCCAGTTTAGTCTGAACATCTGAGTTCTCCCCTTCTCATGCGAGCTCGTGACATTCTTGTCAACACCGAACCGCAACCTTGATCCTCAACTTTCAAATTCCCATGCCGCTCACTGCACTTATCATGCCGCTACGCGAGAATACATGAATTCATCACAACCCCTGAACTACTAGTAGAATAAACACTTCATTGGCTAGAAACCTTTCACTTAGCTCATTTCAGAAGAGCCAATGCAACACGCAAACTGAATTCCTAAACCGTAGAAAATACAAACCTCAAGTCATGGTCTAGATCGCCATAACTCTTCCGAGATCCATTCACACATAACCAGAACATTGTAATTAAATATCTCCAATCAATCAAGTTGTGGTGGCTGTCAAGCCCGCACGTACAACCACAAACCACATGTATAACTTCACACACTGATGGAACTGATCTTTGCCACAATCATGCTTATTCAAGCATTACTAACTGACCCAACTTCTTCCAATTTACTCTGTACTTGCCTTAGAAATAATAATAGCTCCATTTAAAACATAACGAACTCGATCTGCACTCATCACGAGTGACTCAAATTGCGAAATCACATCGTCTCAATACCCACTGCAAAAGCTCGATCGTTAACCACAGTACGGACCCAAAATCCTTAGACATCGCGCTTACATGCTTGAACACATTCGAACCACTACTGGGAGTCACCCACTTTGACCTGGTCCCGAGTATAATCAAACTCCAACACTCTATTAGCACATAAAAAAACACTCCCAAAGAAGCAACCGAATGAATTCTTTTCCTTGTACATCACATCCACAAGAAGCATAAACTCTGAGTCTTCCCAAAACCTGCACCTGAATCGATAATGCGGTATATCACACATTCTTCTTAGTCATAATAATCCCAATGCAGCGATAACTAGAAATCACACAAGTAGACAACCACGCGCTCCAATCGTAGAGGATGGGGCTCCCCCACTTAACTTTATGCTACCATCACATAATGTAGAGCGCACAACGGTTCCTCCTTCTCAATTACCATGATCTCGCACCATCAACCCGCCAAATTTCCTGTAGTTTCTTACTAAATTTTCATGAACATTTTGATTATCATCCATAATCTTACTCGACTTTTTGCTTCCTAGTTGTCACACCTCTTTTCGTACATTCCCGGAAAGGAAATATATTAAAAGAGTTTTTCCAATTAAAGTGTCATTATTCGAACTGGGATTATTTATTTAATTTTTATTAGAGTCGCCACTTGGAATACTTAATTGGTGTCCCAAGTCACCGATTTATTTTTATCCCAGATCGAGGAAAATCTCGACTTTCTTTTTTGAAGTCTGCGAACCAGAAATTCTAAGTAAGGAATTCTATTAACCCGAGGGAAGGTGTTAGGCATCCTCGGATTCCGTGGTTCTAGCACGGTCACTCAATTGTTATAATTGACTTATTATCTGATTTTAATATCTGTTATTAACCTATGGTGCATTTTGCCTCATTTTTTTTACTTTTTTCGCTTTTAAAGTTTATCAGGAATTGCAATGTCAATCAAAATATGCCACAAATCACGTCACATAAATGCACCCGTAATTTGTAACACCTTTTAATTAAACATCGGGATCTTGGATTTGGGTCACATAAATGCGCACCCGAATTTAAGAAATTAACTTAATAGACTAACGCGTCTAAAGCAAATTACGCGTTTTTAGTTTGTCGAGGGCCATGGAATTCGCTAAATAGCACACCTCGAGTTTTCTAAGTGTTTAATTAATGAGGGCCATATGTTTGTAAATTTATTTGGTATGGCACACCTTGAATTTTAAAAATTTATTATTGGAAATTATTGAAATCGGGTCACCTAAAGGCACCCCCGAGTTTAGCACTGTCAGCATGTCACGGGAACCGTACCCATAATGATAATGTAATTAATAATGCCTAACAGTGAACTACTAAAGCTTGAAACGTTTAAGGCTTACTTGTTCTTGCACTTAATTAATTAAGAGGGCCATTGGTAATCACGGTTAATATTATGACGCACCCCTACTAATTTATGGCATTTATTAGCACTACATGTCGTTAAGCATTCATATCATTGCTCAGTCTAATTAGTGCCCGGAGACAATAAATCAAGCCCAATACAATTATTCAATATGGTTTTACTCGTAACTGCAACCTTGGGTTTTATGGGAAGAATCCCATTTCTGGACTTAAATACCAGCTTTTCAAAAATGGCCACATTCGCAAAATGAGCAGATTTTCTTAGACAGAACAAACTCCATCAGAAAAATAACTATCCATTTCATAACATTAGTCAAATTCTGAATCTTGCATTAATAAGCATCATCGTAAGGTAGTAAACCAGAACAGTGAGCCAAGCAAACCCCATTTCAGCATTGGCTTTAACGAATAGCCATATTCATAAATAAAATCTAATGAAACAGACTTAACACATCGTTAGTGATTTCATAATCAGCAACTTCCTAAGGACAAGTATATTTGGAGTTTTACATTACAGGAAACCATAAATCAATTAACTAGCTCGGTTACAAACATGATCATTAGCTCTAAAAATACAAAACAGTAATCTTTTTTTTTTTTTTTACAAAACAGTAATCTGAGTTTCCATACCAGCAGCTATTGTCGGCGACTAAAGTTCATAATATAACAATGATTACTAGAACAATAGGCTTAAAATAAAGATCATATGCATGCTTTATATAACTTTATTAAACTGAACATCATCCGGATTTCTTACTTAATGATGCTCTCGAAACAGTAAATCCTAAAGCAGGCAGATCGTTATAATTACGATCGAGCCTCACAAAAGACTGCATTACATTACGAACACTGCTTTTCAAGAACGACCTTACTTCTATTAATATTAGTTAAATGACAGTTTCCCTCCAGCTAAACCTTCATATTTCTACTTAAGAATCTTGACGACTAAAGTAAAGAAACAAAGTTGCCAACAATGTCAATTGAACAATCAGCACATTACGCTCGACAATAGATGAACTGATGACGTAGTGTATTTATTAACAGAGAGACAGAAGAAGAGACTTGATTACATAAAGGTCATATATGAAATGAATAACAAAATTAATTAATATCGACATTAAACGGTACAGAATCAGTGAATAAGATTAACGATTCAAAGACAGCGAACAACTTTCAAATCACTATGGCTAATTCAAACACTTGATGAATTAGCATAAACAAACCAGCAAAACAGGAACAGTAGCACCAACGTGCGTATCGATTAAACAGATTTGAGTAACACACTAATACGCATTCATTACATTGTTAACTACAGTGAGTTTGAGCATACTTATGTAGCCAATGAACAGCTCCTAACGAGACAGCGGACAACAGAGAAACAGCAGCGGCACTGAGAGACAACAGCTTTTCTTTAGACTTCGGACCTCTCTTTCTCAAATGACCTCCCTATTTTTCACTCTCTGTTTTCTTCAATAATTTTTCAGACCTAGCACCTCTCTGTCAACGACCTCTCTGCTTTTCTTCTTTTTTTTTTTTTTTTTCTAAACGACCTCTCTATTTTTTCTTTTCTTTTCTTCAATGGTTTTCAGACCTAAAAACTCTCTCTCTGCATCAACCCCCCTTTTGAAATACAACTCCAAATATATATAGGGCTTCTGAAACCCTCTTACCCAAGAAACCCAAAAAATAAAGCAAAAGAAAAATCCCCACCCCCAAAAATCCGAGAATCTTCAAAATCTTTCTTTTTTAACCAAATCGGGAAAAATGGAAGGCGAGGATCGATTGAGAATCAATCCGCGGCCCCCATTTGATCCGAAAAATGGTCCCCAAATCAACTACCTCATGAGTGCAATATTCTTTTGTCAGGGGTTTGTTAGGGCTAGGAGTACGTGGAGAAGGAGGGGGGACCACGGACGAGTGGGGTTGGACGAGTGGGGTTGGACTCGTCCGAGTTTGGACGAGTTTAAAGTGAAGGGCTGCGGCGGAACCCTAGAGGAAGAAGAGGAGGTGCGGTGGGTAGGGTTTCATGGGGTAAGGGGTCGTTTGGCTGAAATGAAAAGGGGGAATTTGTTTAGGAGGGTTATATATGAAGTGGGGTTAGTTTCATGGCCGTCGGATCTGTGAAGATCGACGGCCCAGATCGAAAGGGAGGAGGAATGGGTTTGGGCGGATTAGGGGGAATTGGGCCGCCGGTAGTTAATTAGAATTGGGCCAGGTTTGATTTTAAACCTTGGCCCAGTCCGGTTCAGTTGGGCTTTGGGCTGGGGTTAATTGGTTTGGGCTCACTTCAATTTCCTTTTAAGAACTGGCCCATTCCAAATCCCCCTTCTTATTATTATACCTCTTAATTAATTATCTTAAACTCTTTTTTTTTAATTTTAATAACTAGAATATTTATCAACTAAAGTCTTAATTTACTTAAAATGTGACATTAAACTAAATTAACTATTTATGACAATTACTATAATGCTAAATTCTATAAATTAAACATTAAAACTAAAAGAGTGTAAGAATGCCTTATTTTTATGATTTTTCAATTTTATAAAACAACTAATTACTAATTCAATCCTAAAAATGTAAAACAAATCCTAAATGCCATGCATGATATTTTTTAGGTATTTTCTTTAATTAATCAATTGACAATTGAGTAATTAAAATGACTAATACTTAATTAAAATCATTTAATGATTTTTTATGAAAGTATTTCGGGTACGGTAAAAATCACGGTCTCACACTAGTAAGTAGAACTCTTCGTAGAAACTTCATCAAAATCACACAACCGCTGACCTGTCCATAGGAGGTAGCCCACCTGTGGAATTCCATACCGACATCTCCTAACGATGCTGCACTGGGTGCAACTGCCACGAAATTAGTAAACCCTCCTAAGCCCGTGCTCATCCACCAGCTGTACAAGTCAGTTCATTCCCCATTGACATCAACTAAAAGTGTGACAATACATTCTAAACTCGAAGTCATGTTGCTTCCCAACGATAATCAAGTTTTGGCACCACTCTTCATTTCAAGCAAACTCCTTTCTGCCATATTCAATGTTCCTGTATACAGTAGCCACCATTCCAAATAAAATCCATAGACCTAGTCACTCCCCACCACAATTCCCAAATCACTCTAATCTTTTCTCAAAGCATGTGGCTATCCTACCACATAATTCTTATGCTACTTTGCCACTCCCACTTCAGTTAAACCATCTTCTTTAAGCAACTTCTCGACATCTGCTTTTCATACTTGACCTGCTACCAATTCAACCACCGCGAAACGCCTCCCACCATGCAATGCTACCTCAAATCAAAACCTATATCTGTAGCACCCCAACTAATAAATTGCTACCAACTCTAAACCTCCTAAAAAAATACTTTTCTCGAGCCATCAACATTAAAAATACCAATTCAATTTTGAACTGCTACACACCGCTATCTCTGACAACCGCTTCTTAGGTGCCACTTCCAACATCCTGCCCCAAAGGCAAATCGCAGAAGACCATAACACGGGCGAATCTTAATGCGTTCAAACAAGGACGATGACACCTCATCACAAATGAAAATTCCACCACACTCGAAAATATCAAGTCTCGCTACTCCATCAACCAAAGACTGAGCATTCATAGACCGATTGTCTTTTGTCTGCTGGATTTAAATATTGAACCCCTAAACCATGCATTGAGAAATCCTCCTTTCAAGTCATTCACTACCTCATCACATAGACAAGCACCCTACCATCACGCCAACACTGTGCGGTAAAAATGCATGAACATCATAGCAATCTGTGCGTAGCCTCAAAACCACAGGCACTATTGATACAGGGCATGAAAAATAGAACCCCCTTCCACAAGATGACGATAACAACTCATTCGAGTACATAGGGAAAAACATCCTACACCACATCTGCAGTACCATTACAAATCCTCAATGCCCAATTTATAACAAGAGCCACGTTGCATAAGATTGAGTATGAAGGAAATAAAGGCATAAGCTCCAATGGGATCAAATCGCACGAAGAGGAATCAAGAAGGGAAGTGCTCCTAATAGTCATGTAGCCTCTCGAAGATAAGTACAGAAGTCTCAGTACCGATCCGCCAGACTCTACTAGAATTGCTCATAACTTGTGAGATCTAAGTGAAACTAAAGCTCTGATACCAAGTTGTCACAACCCAAAATCCACTAAAGATCGTGATGGTGCCTAATACAGCTGTCAGGCAAGCCAACGGTGATTGATCAACTTAATTACTCATTATAGTATTTTGAAATCAAAATTTTTATTAATTAAATAGCATGAAATAGAATTTACAGGGTAATGATAATATTTACACGAACTACAATTATGAACAACCTGTAGGAACCCCAAAATCCGGTGTCACAAGTGCATGAGCATCAACTAAAAAATATAATAAAATACAACATCTGTCTGGAATACAAATTAGACAAGAAATTATAAATAACTCTGATGGAGATTCTGCAGGTTGCGGATCGTAATGTGGAATGTATCTCACGGTAATGTCCCCGCAATAGCCACGCATTTATGCCCAAAAGACCACCAGAGATATATGTACTTGCACAATAACTGCAACAAGTGTAGCATGAGTACGTAAATCAACGTATACCCAGTAATTATCTAGCCTAACCCTAGAGAAGTAGTGACGAGGGGTCGACATCGACACTTACTAGTAGTTCAACAAGACAAATACAATAGAAATAAACAGATGCGAGTCAGAGTAAATAAACGAAATAACAAGTATAAATACATGGTAAAATTCTCCTATCAGCAATAACTCAAGCTCCCAGCTAGTAGTTACCTTCTCAATCAGAGTATATGTATAATGGGCCTCACCAGATAGGTCGTCATGGTCCAAAATAGAAATCTCACAAATATACTGGCTTCTTGTCAATTATTACGCACGATTTCATAAGAGTATTTTATAGAGATGCTGAGGCGTACGGCCCGATCCCATCATAATATGTACACTGCCGAGGGTCGAACGATACTAACCATAGATACATCTATTTTATTGTCTAGGTGAACGGCCCGCTCCTATGAGAGTGTGATACATAATCTTGCCGAGTTGAACGACCCAATCCCATCATAATGTGCACATTGTCGAGGGTCAAACGGCCCGAATCATAGATGTATCTATTATACTGCCGAGGCGAACGACTCGATCCCATTAGAATAAGAAGCTTTGATGGGTCCTTGACCCCACTCATGAATAGATGTGTGAGTTAAATATTTTTAAGGGAAACCTTTCGATGAAAACACACAACGCGGGAGAAATTCCTAAGAGGAGTAAAGTTATTCCCCGGCTAATCATGAAGCCCGTCGAATCTCTATAATAACAAGTCTATCACTCTACACAAGTCTAGTCTCAAGTCGCAACGTAAAATAAAGGAATTTAATAGGTAAGAGACAACTCAAATAGTACAGTTATAGCATGGTGGGAACCTAAGTCTACCCGGACATAACAAGAATCTAGCTACGTACGGACTCTCGTCACCTCGTGCGTACGTAGCCGCTGCAACAAGTAGAACATATCAAATACATCACCTAGGGGTAGTTTCCCCCTCACAGAGTTAGATAGGAGACTTACCTCGCTCCGAAGTTTCATAACCGGCTCCAACGCCACTCAAACACCTCAAATCGGCATGTCTGTCCAAAACTAGTCAAACAAATGTGCAAATCCATAAATATATACTCTATTACCATAATTAATAAATTTATAACAATTTCCAACTCCGCCGAAAAGTCAATAAAGTCAACCCTCAGGCCCACGTGCTCGAATTCTAAAATTTTTCGAAGATAATCATTACCCATATCAGTACGAACTCAAATGTATAATTCATTCCTAATTCCATGTCCAATTTCGTGTTCAAAATCTAAAAAATACCAATTTCTAGGTTTTTCTTCAAAATCTCAAAATTTCTACTAATTTCCATGTTTAAATCCACATACAAACCATGTATTTAACTCACAATATGTGAGAATTACTTACCTTGACATAGATGATGAAAACCTTCACTTGAAGCTCTTCAAAAATCGCCCAAACCAAGAGAGAATGAAAGAAAATGGGCCAACTTCCGTATAAAACCAAGTATGCCCAGCTATGCGTCGCATCCGCGGTCCCTTAGTAGCTTCTGCAATAGCCGCTTCTACAGCTTCACTCTCGTACATGCGAGAACCCAGGCCAGTCCGCCTACCGCATCTGCGGCCCCTCCAGTGCTTCTGCACCCTCGCTTCTGCGACGCTTCATCCGCAGGTGCGGTTCTACTTCTGGGGAAACTCCACCGCATCAACGGTCCCAGCCTTCACAAGCAAAATCTGCTTCTGCGCTCTGGTGGTCGCATCTGCGATCACGCAGGTCCGGGAATTTCTTCGCTCCTGCGACTTTGCCCAGTTCACTCCCAGTCGCTTTTGCGGTTCACTGCATCGCTTCTGCGATGAAGCTTCGGCAGAAGCAGTTGCACCAGCAACCAAAGTTCTCCAGTTTTTTCCTTAAGTCCAAAATCTGATCCGTTGACCATCCGGAACCCTTCCGAGGCCCCCCGGACCTTGATCAAATATACCAACGCATCCCAAAACACATTACGAACTTAGTCGACGCCTCAAATCACGCCAAACAACATCGAAACTACGAATCAACGATTGAAATCCTTCTTTAAACTTTTAAACTTTCAAACTTCGACGAACGCGTCCAGACCATACCAAAATATTCCGGAATGACGCCATACTTTGTGTACAAGTCATGAATCACAATACAAAACCATTATAAGGTTCGGAATCCCAAA
The DNA here is from genome assembly GCA_002018475.1 of Nicotiana obtusifolia. Taxonomy (NCBI): domain Eukaryota; kingdom Viridiplantae; phylum Streptophyta; class Magnoliopsida; order Solanales; family Solanaceae; genus Nicotiana; species Nicotiana obtusifolia. The sequence continues at coordinate 26,907 of MCJB01027270.1, forward strand.
CAAACATCGATAACACCAAAGCCCACTTCAAACCAAACTTAGGAAATACTTAAACATTCAAAATGCCAACCTTCCATAATAAGCGCTGAAATGCTCCCAGGTGATCCGATACTCAACTCGAACATACACCCAAGTCCGAAATCATCATACAAACCTATTGGAACCTTAAAAAGCCTGATTCCGATGTCGTTTACTCAAAAGTCAAACTTTAGTCAATTTTTTCCAACTTAAAGCTTCCGAAATTAGAATTTTCTTTCTAGAGTCAACTCCAAACTTCTCGAAATTCAATTACGACCTCACGCACAAGTCATAAAACATAAAGTGAAGCTACTTAAGACCTCAAACTGCCGAACGACGCGCTAGAGTTCAAAATGACCGGTCGGGTCGTTACAATATTCCTTAGTTTCGGAAGACAAAAGTTGAATTCAGGGATAAGAATATACTAAGAAGCACATTGACCGGTATCTAATTTTTGCATGTGTGACTTTATTCTCAAAACTTCTATATGCCATATGTGTGCTATTACATAAGCTATTCGGCGTACTTAAGTTTTTCAGTAGCATGACAGGCATATTTTTCTTCAAAACCAACCTATATACAATGGAAGATCAACTTAGTCTATTATATATACGGTGATACTAACATACGTAAGAAATAAGAAACTTGACAACAAACATGTACGGTAGAAGGCCGTTTGGTATTAAAGTATTTAAGTATTCTTCTTGATAGTAATTACTAGTATCATTTTCTACTGAGCCAAAAACAGAAAAATATTTTGTTAAACTATAAAATTTTGCAATCAACCTTTTATTTAATTGATCAACATATTCATTTCTGCTAGCTAAGATATCTTTTTAGTTCTATCATGCGATTTGCACAAATTGCGTTTTAATCTAATGATAGAAATATTTCTCTGATTAAATGCACTACTATTACCATGGGATTGATAACCAAGTGTTCAGGAAGAACCAAATCATCTTTTATTGGATGCTATTATTCGTTTCCGACACGAAGTAAGAAGACACTGAATACTGGATCTGTTCTTACTTTATATTTCTTGGCAGTTGAATCTTTTTCATTTAAGGCCAGAAGTATAACTTTGGCAAGCTAGCTTTTACAGTTTCTACTTTTGTCGATTTTGGAACTACTGGTAGTACTTGACATAAATTACCTCCCAAACCATTAATTTTTCACCAAACGGTTCATTAATATCCAATATATCTCTAGAACTCCGTTTGACACTTAGCCATAAGTGCTTCATCCCGTGTTATCAATTTTGCTTTCTTTATAAATTTAGCACTATTGCTCTGCTTTGGTTTTTTTTTTTTAATGGTTATTTAAATTGTTTGAAGAGGTATATCAAGTCTAAAGTGGGTGGCCTCACATTAAAATCGTTGTTGGTACACCACTTGCTATTATTGCTAACAGTGTCATGCCTCTTGATATGATATTTGCAAGTAGTGCGTGACATAGAAATATTATTGATTCTGCCAGAGGCATCTACAAAGAATAATCCCGTTATAGCAGAGTCGACTCTTTATAATATAGTTTTGAAAGCTTGTTCTCATTTACGATTTAGCTTTGATTGTGCTTCCTCAGACACTTGCATAGCATTTTGATTCTTAATAATATATTTACCTTTTTTACTTTGTGTTCTAACTCTCTTTTTATGGACTAAATTTATGTACCCTAAGTTATTTTTAACCTGAATAAGAATTTTACTCATATGATGAGTTTAAAAAACAATTTAATTGGATTCTCTTGCTAAATAATTAATTAAAAGATTTAATTATTTGATTTTAACATAAAAAATAATTTATTCTATGTTGATTTAGATCTTAATATTAGTTCATCTCTTGTATTGAATATTTAATCTTAATTATAATTTTATCCACTATAAATTTTATTTTTAAAGAGTAAAAGATTGATATGACATTTTAATTTTAGATCTTTATGTTTTTAGAATCATTAGTGGTATTGACTCTTACCTACCATTTCTTTTTCTCTTTCTAACACATTTATATTCTTAAATATTTTCTTAGTTGTTGTTTAATAACTGGGTATTTTTTTAATATTACATGAAAAATTGATAAAAGAATATTATTTGAGTAAGAAAGTATTTCAAATATAATATAAAAATATATTATCGTGAGGGTATGTTTTTTCTCAATTTCAACTCTTTATGCAGTCCATTTAATCTTTTTGTTTTTGATATTGGACATTATGGAGTGATAATGTATTGTCAGTACGGAGGATTCTGATGAAATTGATTTTATTAAACCTTCCTACATATTTTTAATAAGAATTTAATAGACAAATTTTATTAATTTTAAAATCTTAAATTTTAAAAATTAGCATAGAAGGTATTGTAGTCCAAAAAATAAGTTATTGCAGTTATGCCCTTTCTCTATGAGCTTTTCCGTTTAATATTTTAGGGTTGTTTTGGTATATTGATATTGTTTTTATGCTTTTAAAATAATATAAGATCTCTTTTTTTCTAAATGTATTCATAATGTCTGGTATAATACATTCTCAAATTAAATTAGTAATAGGACATTATAATACGTTTTTAAATTAAATTAGTAATAGAAATTTTTAAAAAGTATATCGTAAAAATAATAGGATTACATGACTAAAGATATTTACTTGTTCAATTTTATATGAATTAGACAACTAGAAAGTAATTATACTAATAGAATTCCTAAAGGTAATCATGTAGGATTCCTAACCTGTAGTATTATGTCCTAAAGATAATAAGATTATAAGACTAATATCTATAATTCCGATTATGCCATTTTATTATAAGTTATTATGCTTAATATTATAAGGTTATTTTTACTAGAAAAAGTACATGTACCTTTTTATACAACATTATATAGTGAAAGTATACATCTTTATATTCGAAAAAATAAAATACATATGTTTCAAAAAAAATGTAATGTATATTTGAGATATATATATATATATACACACATTATAAACCTGTCACGACCCAGAATCAAATCGTCATGATGGCGCCTATCGTGGAACTAAGCAAGCCAACTACTCAACCATTTCAACACAACAAAAGCTTTGAAAAACACGAAAGTAGTTAAATACCTTTTAAAACAGAAATACAATTCGCAACTCAATACAAATCTCTCCTAAAAATGAGGTGTCACCGAGTACATGAGTATCTATACAGGGATATAGTCTAATACAATGTCTAGGGAATAAGAACTGAAATATAAATGAAAATTATCATACCCCCAAGTTCGTATGATGATTTCAGACTTGGACGCATGTTCGGATCAGATTTTGGATGATCCGGGAGCGTCTTAGCGCTTAATAGTGAAAATTGGCTCATTAAAGGTTTTAAAGTTCTTTAAATTTGGTTTGGAGTAGGTTTTGGTGTTGTCGAGGTTTGATTGGGATTCCGAGATCGAGAATAGTTCCGTATGGTGATTTGAGACTTGCACGCAAAATTTGGTGTCATTCCGAGTAGTCTAAGTATGATTCGGCGCGTTCGGAGCGAATTGTAAACTTCAACTTCATAACTTGATTCAATTTGGCTTTGGAGTGTGATTCTTGGTTTTATTATTTTTTATGCGTTTCGAGAGTTCGAGCAGATCTGTATTATATTTGTGGACTTGTTGGTGCATTTGGACGGGGTCCCAAGTGGCTCAGGTGTATTTCGGACCCGGAGCTAAGTTAGAAAAATCAGAAATTTCAGTTCTGGTTTCCTTCTTCCCGAATGCGGAAGGACCCACACGTTTGCAATGAAGGATATGGGCAGTGGGGCAATTTGCCCTTCACGCTCGCGATCAGGAGGTCCCATTCGCGGAGCTTTGAGATCCCAGGCCTACGCGTTTGGGAAGGCCCTCTTGCATTCACAGAGAAGGAAGGGCCTGGGAAGGGTCAATACCCATTACCTTCGCGTTCACGAAGTAGCCCTCGCGTTCGCGTAGGGTAGACCAGGTAAACCTTCGCGTTCGCGAGGTCCTGGTCGCGTTCGCATAGGGCATTTTCGTGGGCCTGAGGAGCTTTGCCTTCGCGAACGCGGGGCCCTTTCCATGTTCGTGAAGAAGGGGCAACTGGGCAGTGTGTTTGAAATCGGGACTAAAGCCATTTTTGGGTTCATTTACTACACCCTTGGGCGATTTTGGAGCTTCAAAGAGGGGGATTTCAACCTAGCTATTGAAGGTAAGTAATTCCTACCCAATGTAAGTTTAATACGTAGAATATGGGTAGATTTAACATGTAAATTTGTGAAATTTTAGGTTTAGATGAAAAATCTAGGTTTTGATAAAAATGGGATTTAACCACGAAAATGGTTATGGAATTTAGTGAAAATTATGTATTTGAGTTCGTGAGGTTATGGGTAACAACCTTCTTCAAAGATTTCCGGAATCTGGGCACGTGGGCCCGAGGGTGAACTTTAGGAATTCTTCAATTGGGGTTGGGTAATCACTCTAATAGTTTGAATTTGAACCTTTGAACATGTATTGATTATTTTATATAACATTTGGCTAGTTTCAAGTCGTTTAGCACCGAGTTGAGGATTTAAAGCATAGTTGTGGACCGGTAAGTGAGCTTTGAGACAAGGTAAGTCTCTTTTCTAACCTTATAAGAGGAAATTTACCCCATAGATGATTTGAATTAATATGTGCTTCTAAATGTGGGGGATACGTACGCACGAGGTAACAAGAGTCCATGCGTAGCTACTAATTATGCTTATGTCCGGGTAGTTTAGGACCCAAATCATGAAATTTTTGTAATGTTTGCACCCTACTTGTTAATTAAAGTGCTTAAATTTTATTGGAACTTGATAACGGAATTATAAAGGATTGAATTTCACTTACTTGAGTTGTGGCGGGTTACCTGACCGTTAGTAGAAATTTGTGCTTCTTTGTATATTGGCCTCATAATAACCTTTAAATCGAATGTTTATAAGTTATCCTCTCTTCTTGTGGAGGGCTGAACGCCTAAGTAGTAGAATAGATGCATCTATGGTTCGTGTCATTCGACCTTCGGCGGTGCACAATATACATATTTATATTTATGATTGGGCCGCACGACCTCAACATAATTCGTGCGTAATAATACTGGGAGCCCAATTATACTTGATATTGTTTCATTGGCTTGATAGATTAAATTGTTAAACGATGAAAAATGATTTGTGATTTACTATTAGTGGAAGAGTTGTTCATTTATTTCTGGTTATTGAGTTTCAGTTTCATTTATGTTGCCCATGCTTCATTATAAATTTCAGTATTTTACTGTTAGCCCATAGTGAGTGTCGAAGTCGACCCCTCAGCACTACTTCTTCAAGGTTAGACTAGATACTAACTGGGTACATGTTGTTTATGTACTCACGCTATACTTATGCACTAATTGTGTAGTATCTGAAGCAGGTGCATCTGGTTATCATCCCGGCGCGCACCCTTGATTCCACGAGACTTTACGGTGAGCTTCCCTCTGAGCCCGTTCTGCAGCACCCGAAGTCTTTCTTTTATTTTTTATTTTTTTACTTTCTGTCTATTTCACTTTAGACAGTAGTACAGATTCTTTTGTATATTCTACTAGTAGCTCATGCACTTGTGACACCAGGTCTTGGAGATTATGCTAGTAAATATTTGGTGAATTGATTATTTACTTCATCTCATTTGCTTTTAAAGCTTTCTATTTCTCATGTTATTTAATTTTTCACTTCTTATCTGAAAATCAACCATTTCTAAATTGTTAAAAGAAATAATCATGCAGTTAGTTCACTGTTGGCTTGCCTAGCGGTAACGTTGGGCGCCATAACGACCTATAGGAAAATTGGGTCGTGACAACATGGTATCAGAGCCCTAGGTTCATGTATGTCTCACAAGTTATGAGTAAGCCTAATAGAGTCTTGCGGATCGGCGCGGAGACATCCGTACTTATCTTCGAGAGGCTATAGGGTGTTAGGAAACTACTCTTTTTTCGTCTCCTATCATGCAGTTGATGTTATACCAAGTATCTTTCTCTTATTCCCTCACAGATGGTGCTAACGCGCATAACGGATGTTCCAGATTCGGAAGGAGCTGCTCCCGCTGTTGCTAGAGGCCGAAGCAGAGGCCGGGGGAGGGCACCAGCCCAAGGTAGGGGACGAGGATGTCCCAGAGCTGCTCCAGCTATGCCACCAGTAGATCTAGTGTAGGATCCTATTATTGAGGAGCAGGCAATGTGCCTGCAGCAGAGCTAGCCCTGGTAGATTTCATGTCAGCACCGGGCTTCCAGGAGGTCATAGGCCGTATGTTACAGTTCGTGGACACTATGACTTAGGTTGGTTTATTTCCAGCAGACCCAGCCACATCTCAGGCGGGAGGGGGAGTAAAGACCCCTACTGCTCAAACTCCTGGGCATGCAACTGCTGTATATCAAACCCCGGGCACACTACCCCTGGGCGGAGCCTAGCCAGTGACAGCAGCCATACCTGAGCCCAGAGCAGTTGCGGCTGGTGAGCCGCAGAAGCTATTGGACAGATGGACTAGACTACACCCCCTGTCTTCGGAGGTGAGCAACACAAGGATCCCCAGGACTTTATTGATCGGTGCAGGGACAGATTGCACAACATAAGGATATTTGAGTCCCATGGGGTGGATTTTACTACCTTCCAACTGGAGGGCAGGGCCCGTAGATGGTGGTAGTCATATCTTTTTGGCAGACTAGAAGGTTCTCCTCCTATGACTTGGGATCAGTTTACACATCCTTTCTTGGATAGGTATATTCCACCCCCTTAGAGGGTAGAGTTGCGGTTTCAGTTTGAGCAGCTCTAGCAGGGTCAGATATCAGTGACCGACTATAGGGCGAGATTCTATGAGTCACCTCGCTATGCACTTATGATACTTCCCATTGATGCAGAGAGACTCTGGAGGTTTGTTGCAGGGTTGCATTCTAGTATCTAGGCCACATGGCCCGAGAGGTTGAGATGGGGACTTCTTACGAGCTAGTTGTAGAGATAGCTCGGAGAATCGAGGGTGTCCGTCAGCGGGGCCGAGAGTAGATTCCGCGGGACAAGCGGTTCCATTATTCCAGAGGGTTCAGTGGTGCCCCATCTGGAGGCAGAGGTCAGTTTGGGAGAGGTCAGCCTAGCAGGTCCCCATATCCAGCATCACCTCCTCGGGGTGCTCTAGTGCGACCCTATTTCAACCCTATGCCAGAGAGTTCTTACCGTCCACCAGCTATTCAGAGTCCTTCCAGTGGGTATTCAGGCCATCAGGGTCAGACTTCAGGTCAGCAGTCCACCGTACTGAGAGCTTGTTTCGAGTGCGGGGATCACAGCCATGTGCGGAGGTTCTACCCCAAGATTCGGGGCAAGGTAGTGCAGTAGGGTTCTCAGCCTATGATTATAGCACCAGTAGCCACACCAGCCGTCCGGCCGCCCGACCGGAGGGCAGGTTGGTAGGGGCCGACCTGGAGGTGGAGACCAGGCAGGTGGCACTCCAGCTAGATTCTATGCTTTCTCGGCTAGACCAGATGTAGTGGCCTTAGATGCCGTGATCACAGGTATTATTTATATTTCTATAAGGATGCTTCGGTATTATTTGATCCATGGTCTACCTATTCATATGTGTCATCTCTGCTTGCTTACTTCCTGGATGTTCCTCGAGAGTCCTTAGGTACTCCTATCTATGTGTCCACTCCTGTGGGCGATTATGTTGTTGTGAATCGGATCTATCGGTCCTGTGTTTTTACACTCTTTGGTTGTGAAACTAGAGCAGATCTTCTGTTACTTGATATGACCGACTTTGAGGTTATCCGGGGCATGGACTGGTTGTCTCCATATCACGCGATCCTTGATTGCCATGCCAAGACTATTACCTTGGGGATGCCAGAGTTTCCTAGATTGGAGTGGAAGGGCTCGTCCGTTAGTACATCCAGTCGGGTTATCTCTTTTCTGAAGGCTCGACACATGGTCGAGAAGGGTTGTTTGGCTTATCTGGCCTATGTTCGGGATACTACTGCAAAGACTCCGGCGATTGATTCAGTGCCCGTAAGAGTTTACCAATGTGTTTCCTTCTGATCTTCTAGTCATGCCACCAGATCATTATATTGATTTCTGTATTGATTTGGCTCCAGGTACCCAGCCTATATCTATTCCACCGTATTGTGTGGCTCCGAAGGAGTTGAAAGAACAGCTTTAGGAGTTGCTAGCAAAGGGGTTTGTCAGACCGAGTGTATCTCCGTGGGGTACACCAGTGTTATTTGTGAAGAAGAAAGATGGGACCATGCGGATGTGCGTTGATTACCGCCAGTTGAACAAAGTTACCATTAAGAACAAGTACCCGTTGCCGCGTATTGATGATTTATTCGACCAGGTGCAGGGTGCTAGGGTGTTCTTTAAGATCAACTTGAGATCAGGGTACCATCAGTTGAAGATTCGGGATTCAGATGTTCCGAATACTGCTTTCCATACTAGATATGGCCATTATGAGTTCCTAGTGATGTCCTTCGGTTTGACTAATGCCCTGGCGGTGTTTATGGATTTGATGAACAGGGTTTTCATGCCGTATATTGGTTCATTTGTCATTGTCTTGATTGATGACATCTTGGTCTACTCGTGTAGCATGGAGGAGCAGGAGCGGCATTTGAGAGTGGTGCTTCAAACCTTGCAGGAACAGAAGCTTTATGCTAGGTTCTCCAAGTGTGAGTTTTGGCTAGATTCTATAGCATTCTTGGGGCATGTCGTATCAGGCGAGGTTATTAAGGTGGATCCCATGAAGATCGAGGAAGTTTAGAGTTTGCCTCGTCCCACCACAACGACCAAGATCAAGAGCTTCTTGTGGTTAGCAAGTTATTATAGCCGGTTTGTGGAGGGCTTCTCATCTATCGCAGCACCTTTTAGCTAGATTGACCCAGAAGGTTGCTCTATTCCAATGGTCCGATGATTGTGAGGTAAGCTTTCAGAAGCTCAAGACTGCATTGACTTCAGCACCGGTCTTAGTATTGCCTTCCACTTCGGGGATGTATACTGTGTATTGCGACGCTTCACACATTGGTTTGGGTTGTGTGTTGATGCAGGAGGGGAGAGTTATTGCATATCCTTCACGTCAGTTAAAGCCCCACGAAAAAAATTGCCCTGTACACGATTTGGAGTTGGCCGCGATTGTTCATGCTCTTAAGATCTCGAGGCATTATCTTTATGGGGTGTCCTGTGAGGTTTACACTGATCATCGCAACTTGCATAATTTTTTCAAGCAAAAGGATCTCAATTTGAGGCAGTGCAGGTGGTTTAGTTACTAAAGGACTATTATATCACCATCCTTTATCATCCGAGCAAGGGGAATGTAGTTGCGGATGCCTTGAGTAGAAAGGCGGAGAGTATGGGTAGCTTGTCATTCATTTCAGTAGAGGAGAGGCCATTGGCTTTAGACATTTAGTTCTTGGCCAACAGACTTGTGAGGTTGGATATTTCAGAGCCCAACCGAGTTCTTCCATGTGCTGTTGCCAGTCTTCACTATTGGAGCAGATCAAGGCCCGTCAGTTTAATGATTCACACTTGTTAGTTCTTAGAGAGACGGTACTACAGGGTGGTGCCAAGGAGGTTACTGTCGGAGAGGAGGGTGTTCTGCGACTCCAGGGTCGTCTATGTGTTCCTAATGTTGATGGGCTGAGGGACAGGATTCTAGAGAAGGCACACAGTTCTCGATATTCTATTCATCCAGGTGCTACGAAGATGTATCGCGACCTGAGGCAGCATTATTGGTCGCGGCGTACGAAGAAGGACATAGTTGAGTATGTTGCGAGGTGTTTAAATTGCCAACAGGTTAAGTATGAGCATCAGAGGCCAGTTGGCCTACTCCAGCAGATGACTATACCTGAGTGGAAATAGGAGCGCATTACTATGGACTTCGTAGTTGGGTTACCGCAGACCTTGCGGAAGTTTGATGCAGTTTGGGTCATTGTCGACAGGTTGACCAAATCGGCACACTTCATTTCGGTTGTGACCGCGTATACTTCAGAGAGGTTGGCCCAGATTTATATTCAGGAGATAGTTCGGTTGCATGGTGTGCTAGTTTCCATTATGTCAGATAGAGGCCCTCAAATTACTTCACATTTTTGGAGAGCAGTACAGAGTGAGTTGGGTACCCGGGTAGAGCTCAGCACAACCTTTCATACGCGGATTGACGGGAAGTTAGAGTGGACAGTTCAGATCCTGGAGGATATGCTCAGAGCATGTGTGATTGACTTTGGAGGGCAGTGGGATCGATTCTTGCCTTTGGCCAAGTTTGCTTACAATAACAGCTACCAGTCTAGCATCGAGATGGCTCCATTTGAGACTTTATATGGTCGGCGATGTCGTTCACCCATCGGATGGTTTGAGCCCAGCGAGGCTAAGTTATATGGTACTGATTTGGTGAAGGATGCCTTGAAAAAGGTAAAGTTGATTCAGGAGCGACTTCACACAACAGTCCAGACAAAAGAGTTACACAGATCAGAAGGCGCGTGATTTATCATTTATGGTGGGCGAGAAGGTTCTCTTGAAAGTCTCTCCGATGAAGGGGATCATGGAGTTCGGGAAGAAGGGCAAGTTGAGCCCAAGGTTTATAGGACCATTTGAGGTGTTGAGACGAGTTGGGGAGGTTGCATATGAGCTTGCTGCCTCCCAGTATATTGGGAGTTCATCTAGTTTTCCACGTGTCTATGCTCCGGAGATATCATGCCGACAGGTCGCATGTGTTAGACTTCAGCACGGTCCACCTAGCTGAGAGCTTAGGTTATGAGGAGGAGCCAGTCGCCATTTTTGATAGGCAGGTTTGCCAGTTGAGATCCAAGAAGATTCCTGCAGTAAAAGTTCAGTGGAGAGGCCAACCAGTCAAGGAAGCGACTTGGGAGGCCAAGGAGGACATGCGAAGTAGATATCCACATTTATTCAGCACTCCAGGTATGATTCTAGACCCGTTCGAGGACGAACATTTGTTTAAGAGGTGGAGAATGTAACGACCTGACCGGTCATTTTGCTTTCTAGAACCCTGTCAAGACTTTTCGTATGTGCGTTTACTGTTTTATGACTACGGGGATGGTTAGTTCGGGATTTGGAAGGGTTTGGGTTAAAACTGGAACACTTGATTCCTTAAGGTTGATGAATAAGGTTAAGTTTGACTTTTCTCAACGTTTTGAGAAAACAACCTCAGAATTGGGATTTGATGGTTTCAATAGGCTCGTATGATGATTTCAGACTTGGGCGTATGTCCGGATCGAGTTTTGGATGACCCGAAAGCGTCTCGGTGCTTAATAGTGAAAGATGGCTCATTAAAGGTTTTAAAGTTCTTTAAATTTGGTTTGGAGTAGGTTTTTGTATTATCGAGGTTCGATTGGGATTCCAAGACCTGGAATAGTTCCCTATAGTGATTTGAGACTTGCATGCAAAATTTGGTGTCATTCCGAGTAGTTTAAGTATGATTCGGCGCGTTCGGAGAGACTTGGAAACTTGAAGTTCATGACTTGATTCAATTTGGCTTTGGAGTGTGATTCTTGGTTTTGTTGTTGTTTTACGCATTTCGAGAGTTCGAGCAGGTCCGTACTACGTTTGTGGACTCTTTGGGCATTTGGATGGGGTCCCGAGTGGCTCGTTGTGTTTCTGACCTCCCGGAGCTAAGTTAGAAAAACCAGAAATTCCAGTTCTAGTTTTCTTTTTCGCAAACGCGGAAGGACCCACTCGTTCCCGATGAAGGATTTGGGCATGGGGCAATTTTCCCTTTGTGTTCGCGATCAGGAGGTCACGTTCGCGGAGCTTTGATATCCCAGGCCTACGCTTTCACGAAGGTCATCTCGCGTTCGCGTAGAAGGAAAAGCCTGGAGAGGGTCAGTACCCATTACCCTTCGCGTTCGCAAAGTAGCCCTCGCGTTTGCGTAAGGTAGTCCAGGTAAGCCTCCGCGGTGGCGAGGTCCTGTCCCCGTTCGCATAGGGTATATTCCTGGGCTTGATGAGCTTTGCCTTCACGAATGGGCACTATGTTTTAAATTGGGACTTAAGCCATTTTTGGGTTCATTTACTACACCCTTGGGAGATTTTGGAGCTTCGAAGAGGGGGATTTCAACCTAGCTATTGAAGGTAAGTAATTCCTACCCAATGTGAGTTTAATACGTAGATTATGGGTAGATTGTAACATGTAAATTTTTGAAATTTTGGGTTTAGATGAAAAACCTAAGTTTTGATGAATATGGGATTTAACCACGAAGATGGTTATGGAATTTAGTGAAAATTATATATTTGAGTTCATGAGGTTATGGGTAACAACCTTCTTCGAAAATTTCCGAAATCCAGGCACATGGGCTCGGGGGTTGAATTTTAGGAATTCTTCAATTGGGGTTCGGTAATCACTCTAATGGTTAGAATATGAACTTTTGAACATGTATTGATTATTTTATATAACATTTGGCTAGTTTCAAGTCGTTTGGCACCATTAATTGAGGATAGATGCATAGTTGTGGACCGAAAAGTGAGCTTTCAGACAAGGTAAGTCTCTTTTATAATCTTGTAAGAGGGAATTTACCCCATAGGTGATTTGAATTAATATGTGTTTCTGAATATGGGGCTACGTACGCACGAGGCGACGAGAGTCCGTGCGTAGCTACTAATAATACTTATGTCCGGCTAGTTTAGGACCAAAATTATGAAATGCTTGTAATGTTTGCACCCTACTTGTTAATTAAAGTGCTTAAGTTTTATTGGAACTTGATAACGGTATTTTAAAGAATTGAATATCACTTACTTGAGTTGTGGTGAGTTACCTGACCGTTGTAGGAATTAGTGCTTCTTTATATATTGGCCTCATAATAACCTTTAAATCGGATGCTTTTAAAGTATCCTGTCTTCTTGTGGAGCGGGCTGAACGCTTCTTTGTATATGTTGTTTATGTACTCATGCTACACTTCTACACTAATCATACAGGATCTGAGGCAGGTGCATCTGGTTATCATCCCGGCACGCACCCTTGATTCCTCGAGACTTTGCGGTGAGCTGCCTTCCGAGCCTGTTCTGCAACACCCAAAGCGTTTCTTTCATTTTTTTTTCTTTCTGTCTATTTCACTTCAGATAGTAGTGTGGTATTTTATGTATATTCTACTAGTAGCTCATGCACTTGTGACACCAGGTCTTGGAGATTATGCTAGTAGACACTTGGTGAATTGATTATTTACTTCATCTTATTTGCTTTTAAAGCTGTCTACTTCTCATGTTATTTAATTTTTCACTTCTTATTTATCCAGTAACTGAAAATCAACCATTTCTAAATTGTTAAAAGAAATAATCACGTGGTTAGTTCACTGTTGGATTGCCTAGCGGTAACATTGGGCGCCATCACGACCTATAGGAAAATTGGGTCGTGACAGCTTCTGCGGTCCTCCTGCGCATCTGCAGTCACGCAGTTGCGGAATTTCCCTCGAACTTGCGCGCCTCTCACTTCTGCGCACCTCTCACCGCACCTACGGCCAAGCAGGCGTGGAAACGACCTCGCACCTGCGACCTCTGCTCACTTCCTCCTTGGCTGCTTATGCGGCTCCTTTCTCGCTTCTGCAAGAATGCACCTGCGATCCCCACTCTGCAGGTGAATTGCACCAGAAGCTGGTGAACTTCAGCAATTCCTTCAAACTTCAAATCAATCCGATAACCATCCAAAATTAACCCGAGGTCCCTGGGACCTCAACCAAACATACTATCAAGTCCAAAAATATCATACGAACTTAGTCGCCCTCAAATCACCTCAAACAACATCAAAAACATGAATCGCACATAGATTCAAGACTAATGAACTTTGAACTTCCAATATCTACAAACGACGCCGAAACTTATCAAATCATGTCGGATTGACCCCAGATTTTGCACACAAGTCAAAAATGGCACCACAGACTCACTCCAACTCCCGGAATCCCAATCCAACCCCGATATTAAAAAGTCCACTCCCCTTCAAAGTTTCCAAATTTCCAACTTTCGCCATTTCAAGCCTAATTCCAACTACTGAACCTCCAAATCACAATCCGGGCATGCTACCAAGTCCAAAATCATTCAATGTAGCTAATGGAACCATCAAAACTCCATTCAGGAGTCATTTTCTCATAAGTCAACATCCAATCAACTTTTTCAACTTAAGCTTCCAACATTAAGACTAAGTGTCTCATTTCATTTTGAAATCACTCCGAACCCGAACGTACTACACCGTCAAGTCACATAATAGCTATAAAATATAAAATAAGCAGTAAATGGGGGAACAGGGCTACAACTCTCAAACAACCGGCCGGGTCGTTACATCCTCCCCCTCTTAAATAACGTTCGTCCTCGAACGAGTCTAGAAACGTACCTGGAGTCCCAAATAAGTGTGGATATCTTCTCCGCATCTCCCGCTCGGTCTCCCAAGTAGCCTCCTCAACTGGCTGACTTCTCCACTGCACCTTCATTGAAGCTATGTCATTTGACCTCAACTTTCGAACCTGCCGTTCCAAAATGGCCACCGGCTCCACATCATAAGTCAGATCGCCATCCAACTGAACTGTGCTGAAATCCAAAATATGAGACGGATCACCGACATACTTTCGGAGCATAGAAACATGAAACATTAGATGCACACTCGACAAACTAGGTGGCAAGGCAAGCTTGTAAGCCACCCCTCCCCCC